>JANAVB010037023.1:0-27500 GCA_029216955.1 Iris pallida
TAGCTACATGTTATAGTTTGACCTATTGGACGATTTTTAATTTTGAGGACAAAATTCTTGTAAGGTGGGTAGGATGTAAGCCCCCTGAATTTCAGGGTTTATTTTTTATTTTTCTGAATAAATTAATTTTGATAAATATTTTATTATTCAATTGTTTTGATCATTGATGTACCTTTTCGTGACTTTGACTTCTGGAGCGTTAGGGATGCCAATCTCTGTAAACTCTCTTCATGGGTTTTGAAGTAGACAAGACTATCTTTGTTTTGATATATCCTGTCCCACTTGAACTCGTTTCCTTGTGCACTTTTTGTATCGCGCAACTTCGGGTCAACTTAGACCAATTAATCATTGAATAATTATTCCCACTTTTATTTTTGATCTTCGTTTGCACGTCACCGTGACTTTTAATTTAGGAGCACGAGACCAGTCATTTTCTCAGAACCAACTTCTCATAAATGATCTACTCGAGACGCTCTCCACCCATGACCTTCGTGTCCCACTCAGACACTCCATTTTGTGCTTCATTTTCTTCGCACAATTTTCGGGTCAATTTAGGCCGATTAATTATCTACCGTAAAAACCTAATTTATTTTCCAATTTAATTTCGGGACCCGACATCGATCCAACCTAGTCGACCCAAAGTATGGACGTGGCCCACATGAATCCTACTACCCGCATGACGCTTGTGGCCAATTTATTGGAGTCCCCGCATATTATTTATTTTCCCATGATTATAAATCCCTATTTTTAATTTAATTATTGCAACCGGTTCGATTTTGACCCGACCCGGCTCGACCGAACCCGAACCCAAGCTCCATATTGTTCTTTCATGACTGTCCAAACACCTCGCATAATTTCCCTAATTTTTTCTATTTTAAAAATCTATATTTCTTCTCTCTCCACTTTACAAATATCTATGTATATACATATACATATACATATACATATACATATACATATACATATACACACATATATATATATATATATATATATATATATATATATATATATATATATATATATATATATATATATATATATATATATATATATATATATATATATATCTTACACTCTCTCTCCAAACAAACACCACCTCACCCCCTCCCCTCTCTCTCATCCAGCACACAACACTCCCCCTTTTGGACTGACCTACTCTCTCTCTTTCACTCTCTTTTATACACACACACACACACACACCTATTCTCTCTCTCTTTATTTTTTCTCTCATTCAACACATCCCCCATGGCCGACAACCCCTGCTTGGCCGACCCATGCTTGAGCTCCTCCTCGACTTCACCTCCTCCTCCCTGGTCGACACAGCCACCACCATCATCCTTTTCTTCTTCAACTTTACCACACCATCACCACCTTTCCACCACCATGAACACCACACCATCACCATCGTCTTCACACCTAACAACCGTGTACCGCCCCTCGCCGTGCCCTTAGCTGTGCCATCGTGCCAGGCCAACAGAGCACAGCAGAGCAGCAGCCGCCAGCAGCAGCAGCAGCTGCGGCAGCAGCTGTGTGCGCATGCGCGCGCACGCGAACACGCGATGCCGCCGCCGTGAGCCACTTCGTGCCGGCCCGCGCCCCCGCGAGTACCCCAGAACTCCGACGAGCCCCCGGTGACCTCCCATAGGCCACCATCTTCATCCCCGGCGCGACGCATAGACTATTCGTGCGTTTTGAACGAAATCCCGTCGGCGCGCGCGAGTTTAGAACTCAAAAATTAGTGTACCGTTGCAGCAACTTCGTGCACGTTTTTCGAGAGATTCCGACCGTTGGATCGGACAATTTCTTTGCTCCGTCTCAATCTCGGTATATCCATCTTCACTCCTGTCAATTTTTGCCCGTTAATTATGTCGTTTGATACCTCAAAACTGGCCACCAAGTTGACGTTTTAAATTAACTATTTTTGGACAGTTTCGTAGAGCCGACTTCGTCATCTCGTAACTTCGCCATGTCGTAGCTCCGGTTGGCACGCTACCAGTTCCTGTAGCGCATCTGGTATAACCCTCTTCCTGTCTCCTTTAGGTTTCTTTTCATTATAAGCACGTTCGGTTGGTCGAATTCGACGCCAAAGTTGGCCGTCCGAATTCTTTAATTTGCACTTGTTAAATTCCATTTTTGAACCCGGGACTCCGGATTCAATTTCTGACACCACCAGTAGACTCGTGGCATCGTTCTGGCATGTTTTCATATAAAATTTGCTTAATTTGGAGAACGTGGGCCCTGGCACGCATTTCGGTGCAAAGCGGGTCCCACTTTTCGAGTCAACGGGTCACTTTGAGATCGGCTCATCGGAATCCAATTCCGGATATACCGTTGAGTTCGTATCGTCATTCTGGACTCGTTGACATATAATTTGCTAAGTTTTGAAGACATTTGCTCCGGCACGTATTTCGGTGTAACCGGATACCAAGTGTCCGCGTCAACGTATCATTTTGAGATCGGCACATCAGAATTCCATTTTGGACATACCGTTGGGTTCATATCATCATTCTGGATTCGTGGACATATAATTTGCTAGGTTTTGTAGACTTCTATTCTGACACGTTTTTCGGTGCAAAGTGTGTCCAACGGCGGACATTATTTTGACCCGAAATTATCGTTTTGCCCCTGTGTCTAAATTAGACTTATGGGTAGGCTATCCTAGCTAATTTGACCGTTCTGGACATGTTGGTAATATTTATTTTATCATCCGACAACATCTGTAGATTTTGATTATGTATTATCCTTAATTTGTAATTAATTATTTTTCCAAAAATTGTTACTTTCTGTTTTTGAATTTTTATATATATTTTAATTTCTATAAAAATCTAGGAAAAATTGTATTTAAATATTATGTTAATTTAGCTAATTTATTATAATTTTTCTAGCATTTATTAAGTGCTTTTGGTATTTTATAAAAATAGGAAAACAGAACTCATTTTCAGTATATTTATGTTTACTGATTTTTAATAAATATTTATGAAGGTTTATAAATTCCAGAAAAATTAGTATAAATTTCTATAATTAACAAGGATCATTTTGGTACTTTATTTTATATATATTTAAGCTTTTTGTCTATCTCAAAATTATTGAAACATAGTGTACAGTAGATTTAATTATTGAATAATTACGACTTGCAACTTTTTATGTTGTTTTGTGTTTTACTCGTATTGGACCTCACCCCGCACTAGTGTAAAGATCCTAGAAAATTAGTTTGGATATAGTGTCACTCCACATTAGACTTTTATGCTAGGTCCCCACTTAGTTAGTGTCCAGTTAGGAGTCGTGTCACACCACTAGTGTAATATTGAACATAGCTTAGAACTGAGTTTGTATATCATTATTGACAGGACACCAGGCATCTATATCTTCGTACTAGTATTCTTGCTTTGCTCGAGGAAAGTACATCTACAAACTCATTTACTGTCTTTTAATGCTAGAACATGTATTAACCCTGTTAAAATACTGATCCTTGAGGTAGCAAGTTAAAAATTCACATGTTGTATTACTTTCAATACCTGCCATGCTTAGGATAGTTCTTATATCTTCACATATTTCTTACTGGTTCTCAGTACATGTTTCACTATGCTTTATATACTCGGAGTATTCACATGTTTCATACTGTTCCCAGTACCGGCCATGCTTATATTACTCCCAGTATCTCTCACATGTTTTTACTGTTCTCGTATCTCTCACATGATAGAATATGGGTTATGGAGAAACTGATAGTTGAGTACGTGATCATGCCCCCCTACTCGTACGTACGTACCGAGCAAGGTTGACATTTTATGTATACCTTGTCGTAGGCGCACCAGCTGTATTTGTACGTATGTACAACTATCGTTTGTTTTACTTGTACGAAATACATTTTAGATACTTGTACCACAGTACATTTTATACCTATAGACCGATCATGTACCTGCTACAGTTTTAAACATTACATATTGCATCTGTCTCTATGACATATGTGTCCTTGCCACGATAGACTATGAGTTATGCCATGTTCCCTGTATTACTATGATATTGTGATCCCAGTTGTACCATGAGGCCATGTTTCCAGTATTTCCTGTTTTATAGACTTATCATACCTATGTTTCTTATTGTACATCTCTTTCATTATATATTAGTACTTTAGTTGTAGAGGTTGTACTTGCCCCCGTCCTGACAGGATAACGTTGTAGGATATACTTTTCGAGAAGGAAACGCTATGTGTTACATATTATGGTACTGCATTCAGGACCTGGCCTTAGCTCCAGAAGAGGCCCCAACGGGGAACCTTACTTTGTTATCTTTCATGTGTTTTGATACTTAGACTTTGGTCTGTACTTATATTTGGATACTAGGACTTTGTCTCCAGTTAGATACTTTGGATGTATATTATTAAGTCTATACTTGTTTACCGTCGCTTATAGATGCTGTGTTGTGATAAACCTTAAGTATGATTTTAGAACTGTTAGCTGCTTAGATCCTTTATTGTCTATTCTTAGAACAGCTTACTACGCTTTAATCAAGCGTAGGCTGGACATGGCTCGGCCCGGTCTAATAATTTGGGTAACGGGTAAGCTAAGAAGCATTTACAGGATTGGAATATGAGATCCGAGGACCTCTGTTTATAGGAATGGAATCTGATACATCTTCCTCATAGTCATAGATGAGGAAAGTTTGAGGAAAGACCAAAGGGTGCTTTCCTTTATTTTGAACAAGGTAAGCTAAGAAGCGTTTCCCTTTGTTTTGCTGTGCGATCATTTTAGGCATAGATTGTGCCAATTGAGAAAATGCCATCGGACTTTTTCCTTTGTTCTGTCTAGTGTTAGCACTAGGACATGAATTCTCTAAGTTCAAAACTTGAGAATCAGAAGAGGGTATAGCCAAAAGACTAGTTCCCTTAAGCTGCGCCGGAGTAGCAGATTGCTTGGATTGCGCCATAGTCCTACGGACTACTGGTAGCGCCTTGGCAGCAACTTTGGTAGACTGTGCATGGGCAGCAGAGGGAGCAGATTGCGCCTTAGCAACATAAACAAGATGTACTGGAGCCACTGAGGCGGATTGCGCCTTGGTCATTGAGCACTCAAGTTGCGCCTGAGCAACAACGACTATGGGGGATTTAGGAGTCCACACAGCCCTGTTCTTGGCAATAGCCACCGCGCGCTTGTTGCTCTTGGTGTTGATCATGTTCTCGTAGGCTGTCTGGTTGACTTGAACAACCAGAGTCTTCTGCGTCTTTGTCACGACCCGGTCCCAATTACTTGGGTCGAATCGGATCATGCCCAGCCTGCACCGTTGTTGAGACGGCGGCAGTAAGCTGTATCTTCCATATGCAGGTAATCAACAACTCAATCTAATTTGCCACAATCTTTATTATTCGATAAATTAAAACTTGTTCAGTACAAAGTACAATCTTAAAACCACCAACTGAAATAACATTATTTTTAGACAAAAACTATCAAACTGAAAAATAGCATCTAAAGAGAAGCAACGTCATCATCAGGTACGCCATCCTCAGGAAGCACAACAGGGTATATCTCAGGGTCATAGTAGCTACTAATCAGTAGCTCTGCATCCTCATAAGGACCTAAAAATATAGTCTCCAGTCAGGAGGGAGCAAAGTACAAATTTATGATATTTTAACAATTGAAATTAATAATAGAATTATGCACTTTTAAACAATTTGAAATAAATGATTTTGCAACAGTTAAAACAGTGTGATATGAATTGGTAATGAATATGACCGGATTGGATTTGTTACAGTAATATCCTAGTGATATGGTATGGCTTATCCCCGTGTGTTTGAGGGGTAAGCTAATACATTCAGTTATACTAATTGGATGTAGTCATATCCACTACACTACTCCCCCAGTCTATAATAGTTACAGTAGTTACAGTCAATGCTCTCAAAGAGAGTTCCGTGTTGTATCGTGGTTTAAACTTGCAGTAAAACAATTATTAACTAATTATAATCTACCACAAAAATGTACTTGCCTCAAATTGATTTGACTGGACGGGTCGATACGTCGGGATGGGAATTCAGGTTCCTACATTCGAAAACTTGTCTCAGAAAAACCAAAGTCGCCAATGATACTATACTAGTTGCAATCTCTAGTTGTGTCCTAGTCAATTTTAGTCTTTATTTAGCTATCACAACCAAAACGCGATTATTTGTGCGTTGCAATTAAGAAACATCAATTTATATTTAATTCTGGAAAAACTTGCATTTATCAATTTATTCGAAAAATTTGGTATTTATATTTATATATAAAAATACATTATTTTATTAAATGAGAAATAACGTGAATTTCTAAAATTTCTATAGTTATTTACCCTAAATTATGCGTCTGAACAATAACCAGAAAAATCCAAAACTATAATTACTAATTATTACAAATTTGCAGAAAAGTAAATGGGCTTATGCCCTTACAAGCCAATGAATTAAAATAAGAAAAAAACTTGTTAGTCCTGTAATCTTCCAACAAATTAATTATAAATAACTAATAATTTAAATTAAAATAATTACAATAGTGAGTCTCAGATTTTTGGTCCAATCATCATATAAGCTAATGCCTCAACGTCCGGGCGAAACCGGCTTCGTTTGCACTTAGCCAGAGCCCATTGACCAATTACAGTCGTCGCCCAAAAGTCCAAAATAATATTCTTTTCCGAAAACCATTTTAAAATTATATAATTAAATTTTATAGAAAATTTTGGTAGCATTCCCTCTATTTTTGGGATAACCCAAAACTGGAAAAATGCGCCAACAATATCCCAAACCAGGGAAGTAACCCGTAAATTAATTCCATCACCATATAAAAAATCAAATTCACTGATCATGTTCGAAAATGTTCGAAAAACCCGAAATAGAAATCGAAATTCAAACACCACAAAAACTAAATACGGTACCAGAAAATAGTTCTCGAAAAAATCCGAAACTAAACAATCATCAAAAATTCCCAGAACCTTTCCGAAGAAAAGTTCGGGAATTCCGAAAAACCACAACCTCGGAATTTCCAAAACCAAACTGTACAGAACCCTTCCGAAAAATGTTCGGAAATTCTGAAATCAAAATTTATATGAAAATCACAGGACCTTCTTCCAGAAAAAATCCACAGAACTCTTTCCGAAGAGTTTTCGGAAAACCGAAACCAACAAACCATTCAAAGAACCAAATATCACAGAACAAATGGTTCCGAAATTTCCGAAACCAAAAATGTAGCCGAAAACTGAATTTCCGAAGAAATTCGCGGACCAAAATATCATCACAGACCATGACAGGGGATGAACTACTGTGATTACCAGAGATTACCCAAGTGACGGAATCTGAAGGGTTGCCTCGGACTCGGAACATGCCTCGCCGGAGTTCGGCTGCGTGTACAGCAACCAAACTTGGAAAAGACAACAGCGGGGTTCCGCAGAACAGCGCCAGAGAATAGGGAAGAGTCCAAAAAAGGAATCAAAAACTCGGAGAAGCACCGCGGAGCTCGGGAAGCTCTGGCCCAAAGGGAACAGTGCTGGAAAACCACGCAGAGTGTCACGCCCCGATTCATAGAGTCATTTATTGGCATATTTTATCTCTTGGAATCGATCGTCCTCGCTTGGGCGTGATGCCGTACAAGTCTGGTATTGTACTTGTACAAGGCAAAGATGGTACATAGGTGATAAATTCTTCAAATAGGAACACATTACAGCGGCAGAAGCAGACAAATTTAAGTTAGTGAGGACAATCTTTCTCATTGAATAGAAGTACATCACTTCTTTATGGCAACGGAGATAAGAGGATAACTTAAAGTCACAAAGAGATATATATAGAACTTTATTCTCTTTATTGATAATTGAAGAAGAGTACAAGACTTGTATTGAAGTACAATGATTACAGCACATCTCACTTTACATTGGAAACCAACTGAACAATGCTATACAACTTACATATGGTATTTGGATGCAATGGATCACAACTCGATATACCGACTTGGCTTACAATCTCACTGGTACAACTGATTACAATGTTCCATACATTATGCCCTGTATAAACAGAAGACATCATCTTGTGCAAGGAGAGCTTCTATATGCCCAACAAATCTTCGATGCCGTGGGACCAATCCAGCTAATCTTCGTGTGTAGAACATTCCAAGCACGAGCACCTGCCCACAAAACGTGGGTCAGCACATCATCTATGTACTGGCGAGCAGAATCCAACCCACTCGCATAAACCAACATTTAAAGTGATCATTTAAGCAAGCATTTATTAGAGTGATCTTTCTACTTGGAGCCTAACATCAGATTACAGTTCATGGGCAATAATCAGAGTGAAGCATGTAAACATATTCTTAGCAGCATTCATGTGGACATATTATTTTAGCATTCTTGGTGTTATCATGTAAAGCATCATTGAGGCATACTAAGTATTATCATGAAAAGGCATCATTGAGGCATCGTTAACATTAACATCTTAAACATGTTATAACAGTTCTCACTTCAAGCATCACTTAGCATAGATGTTATGTTTGAGCACTATTTAGAGCAAGGCATCTTTCTAGCATACTGAATTGAACATGTTGAGTAGGCAAGTTAAACCAACATATACAATATCACAATTATGTGATTTCTTACCGATAGCCGACTTCTCGTACCTGTATCAAATACAGGTTATCCGATATACTTACTCTGCCTGCACAAAACATTCATTAGCATGCATCCCGACTACATGGTCACTGGTGTTGTTAAACCATATGGACTCTTTTCATTTCATTTCATTTTAAGATAATGCGGTCAGCATAGTAGGTGGCGAGCCTCTATGCCACCCCGCCTTATCCGTGCTTCCGTAGCACTCATCATTATTTCCTCCTAGGCCGAATCGATCCCCAGGGCCCTAGGAACCGTTCGAGGAAATTATTACTCAAACCTTGTATACAAGTTGTCCATGACCATGCGAATGCGTGTCCGACTCGATTGTGAACATAATCGCATGGTAAAATATATATTAAGGAAAGTAAAGGCAACAGTGCATCATTAGTCATATTCAATGACTTATTCATTTTATCATTACCATCATTTCATTTGGTGATCTCAACGATCCCAGCTTTATCATTTTTCATTCATTGCTTCATTGCAACGTAACTCATATCATTCCTTTCTTAAGAGGAACTTAACATTCATTCATTTCTTATAAGGGACATGCAGCATTTCATATTCTTGCAACAGTTATAGAGAGAGTACATGATTCTAGTGTTTCATTCAGTTCTTTGGGTCGATAGCACAGCCAGTTCATTTCTTATTCTATCAATCACAAGGCATCTCATTAATCAAGTGTTTTATCATTTCAGCAGCATCAAGCATAAGGGGTAATGTTATCAATTCATTCTCAGGCCTCAAGTCACATTAGCAGTTCCATGTGTTGTACATTTCAATAATTCTCAACATAGGCATCTCTATTATTCAGCAACTATAACATGGGACATTTAGGGACAATTCATAGCATTTCAATACTTCATTTATTAAGCATGAAGGAGTAAGGAGGAGGAAGGACAGTTCTACTCACCCAAAATTCCACTAAGCATAGCTCCACCAGCGAGCCACGTTCCAAAACCCATTCCGTCTAGCCAGCTAAGATAGACTGCATCAGTCTCAATTCTCCTGATTTCTAACATAAGTCACGGTCCAATATTCTGATCCCATCCAATAAGCCAACCAAATGCCTTGTGCGGAGCGGGGCATTATACAGAGGGTGGTCCTGGTCGGGATGGGCCTGGAGACTCGCGAGCGGAGCCGAACAGGGGCGCGAGAGGCCGGGCGCGGGGCTGTCGGAGGCTGGAAAGGGCCGCACAGGGGGTCTGTCGGCGGGTTGGCCGGAGGGGCGGCCGGCTAGGGCGGTGTGCGGCCTGGAATGCGACCGCTGAAGGATGGTTCGGCGCCTGAGATCGCCGCTCGGGGAGGGGCCGGCGGTCGGGATCGGCTCCGGAACTCGGCTAGGGTTTGGGGTTAAGTCTTTGGGAAAGGGAAAGTGGTGATGGGGAAGATGGAGGAGATGGTTTATATAGAAATAAGCACCTGGAGTTACGGAAACCAAGGGGCTCGGGAGGAGAGGAGACGGCCGTTGGCCGTTCGGGAAGGGGAAGAGGGAAGGTCGGCCGAGAGGTCATTGTTTAGGAAAGCAAAAACTTTTCCTTTGCTGGTGAGTAAAGAATGAGAGTTATCACTCTCTCTCTATCTAAAGTTAAAGAATGGTTTAAAGGCTAATGGTTAAAGGCTAACTAATGGGCTAATGGATTATACATAATTTTTCTTTAGAGAAAAAACTAAATATTTTGTAACTCTAAAATTTAATTTTAAAAAATGTTTTTTGGTTCGTGTCTGGGCCTGACAATCAAAAAGTCCAAGTTTTAAAAATAATAATTTTAATCTAAGTAACATAATATTAATAAAATAGAAAATTACATGTTTTGATAAAATTTCCAGTTTTAATAATTTCTAAAAATGCAATTTCCTAATTAACAATTAATAATTAATTATATTAGCTAATTAAATTATATAAATAATTATCTGAAATTACGGGTTTCACAACCTTCCCTCCTTAAGAAATTTCGTCCTCGAAATTAAAGGATAAGGTTAGGAATGTACCTCAGGTCTCAAATAATTACGGGTATTGCTCCCGCATCTCGTCCTCTCGCTCCCAGGTAGACTCGCCTGGGGAATTGTGCCTCCACATAACTCTGACTATGGGAGTCACTGAAGTCCTGGTCCTCTTCTCGCCTCTGTCCAAAATTGTCACTGGCTTCTCTGGTACTGTAAGGCTCGGTCCAATCTCCAGCTCCGAATGGTCCAAGATATGACTCGGATCTGGAATGTAGCTTCTGAGCTGCGAAATGTGGAAGACGTTGTGCACTTCCTCAAGATTAGCTGGTAGAGCTAACCGATACGCTACTTCACCAATTCGGCTAAAAACTTCAAATGGTCCGATATATTCGGGACTCAGCTTCCCAGCTCTGTCAAATCGGATAGTTCCTCTGGTAGGAGAAATCTTCACAAAGACACTATCTCCTTCTTCAAATTCTAGTTGTCGGCGACTGCTATCTGCCCAATGCTTCTGCCTGTCTTGGGCGATCCTAAGCTTGTCTCTAATTACCGTCACCTTCTCTGCTGCGTCAGTCACCATCTCTGGCCCCAGCAGTACTCTTTCTCCTACGTCGTCCCATGCAAGTGGAGTACGGCAACGACGTCCATAAAGAGCTTCAAATGGGGTCATACCAATGCTAGCTTGGTAACTGTTGTTGTAGAAGAATTCTACTAAATGCAAGTGGTCTTCCCAAGACCCTCCAAATTCTAAGACGCAAGATCTCATCATGTCCTCTAGCGTCTGGATGGTCCTCTCAGATTGTCCGTCAGTTTGGGGATGATAGGATGTGCTGAACTTCAGTTTTGTTCCCAAGCAGTCATGCAAACTCTTACAAAAATGTGAGATAAATCTAGTATCTCGGTCAGATACAATATTTACCGGTACTCCATGAATCCGGTAGATGTGCCGCATGTACAGTGCCGCTAACTTCTCAGTGGATAAACTAACCTTGAAGGGGATAAAGTGAGCTGACTTAGTCAGTCGGTCCACAATAACCCAAATGGCGTCCTTCCCTCCTTGAGATCGAGGCAATCCTGACATAAAGTCCATTGTTATATGCTCCCACTTCCACTCCGGAATGTCCATCGGCTGTAGAAGTCCTGCGGGTCTCTGTCTGCTAGCCTTCACTTGTTGGCAAATTAAGCATCTAGCCACAAATCTGGATACATCCTTTTTCATTCCATACCACCAAACGATGGTACGCATATCCCGATATATCTTATTAGCTCCAGGATGTATGGAATACTGCAACTGGTGTGCTTCTTGCATCAGCTCATTCCTTAATTCGCCAGATGGTACACACAGCCTCGTACCATTCTTCAATGCTCCATCACTGGCGATAGAGAATCCTTCAAGTGTTCCTGCCAGCACTTCATCTCTGAGTTTGCAAAGCGTCTCGTCATGGAATTGTGTCTCCTTGATTTTGTCCATCAAACTTGAACGTATTTGCAACTGCATTATGGTTGAGTCAGCTCCAGGTACATCAGCTTCTCGCCCCAGTTCCTTCATCTTCTCCTCAGGCAGTACAATCTCCAGACCAAGCTTCTCTATGTCCTCCAACAAGTGTCACTTCTTGGTTAAGAACATTGCCACTGGGTATCGACTAAGTGCATCTGCAACCACATTAGCCTTACCCGGATGGTACTGCAGGTCGATGTTAAAATCTTTCATCAGTTCCAGCCATCTTCTTTGTCTCATGTTCAGCTCTTTCTGAGTGAAAACATATTTCAGACTTTTGTGTTCTGTATATATTTCCACTCTCTCTCCATATAGATAATGCTTTCATAGCTTCAATGCAAAGATGACTGCAGCAAGCTCCAGGTCATGTGTGGGATAGTTCTTCTCATGGTTTCGTAATTGCCTAGATGCGTAAGCAATCACTTTCCTATTTTGTTGAAGAACACAACCCAGTCCTTTTCCAGAGGCATCACTATAGATTGTGAAACCACCGGTTCCTGCAGGTAGCGTAAGGATTTGTGCAGTGGTAAGCCTCTTCTTCAGCTCCTCAAATGCCGCCTGGCAATCTTCCGTCCAGATGAACTCTTCATTCTTCCGAGTAAGCTTCGTCATCGGTTCAGCAATCCTGGCAAAATCCTTCACAAACTTTCGGTAGTAGCCAGCCAAGCCCAAGAAACTTCTGATTTCAGCAACTGAGCTTGGGGTAGACCACTTCTCAACAACAACTATCTTCTTAGGGTCTACCGAAATTCCTTCTCCTGTGACAAAATGGCCAAGAAAATCCACCTTGTCTAGAAGGAATTCACATTTGGATAGCTTACCATATAACTTCTCTTTCCTCAAAGTTCCCAGAAGTTTCCTGAGGTGCTCCTCATGCTCCTCTTCAGTCTTCGAATAGATCAGAATGTCATCGATGAAGACAACGACAAACTGATCTAGGTATTCATGGAAAACCTTGTTCATAAGGTTTATAAATACAGCAGGAGCATTCGTCAGTCCAAACGGCATGACCAAGAATTCAAACTGCCTATACTTGGTGTTGAACGCCGTCTTGGGAATGTCCTCATTCCTGACCTTGATCTGATGGTAGCTGGATCTGAGGTCAATCTTCAAGAACACCTTGGCTCCACTGAGTTGGTCAAACAGGTCATCGATCCGGGACAGAGGGTACTTATTCTTGATAGTGATATTGTTCAGTGCCCGGTAGTCGATGCACATCCTCACAGTTCTGTCCTTCTTGTGTACAAACAAGACAGGTGCTTCCCAGGGTGAAGCTCCGTCTCGGATAAATCCTAAAGACTTCAGTTCATTGATCTGATCCTTCATCTCCTTGGCCTTCTTCGGGTTGACTCTGTAGCATCCCTTAGAAATAGGGGAAGAGCCAGGGACTAGGTCAATGGTGAACTCTATGTCTCGGTCTGGGGGTAACCCGGGAAGACTATCAGGGAAGACATCCATAAATTTTGCTATGATAGAATGGGGAGGACCGGGTTCTTTTGTGATAGAGGTGTAGGTAACACACTCCATATCCTCCGGAGTTCGAGAGATTTCAAACTCTGGCTCTCCAGGTGGGCTAAAAACTACACATCTTCTGTAACAGTCTATCAGCGCATGCTGCTTACTCAACCAGTCCATCCCTAGGACTATATCATAATTGGGTAAGGGCATCACAAGCAAAGGTGCTAAAAATTGGTGGCCTGATATGGTGATAGGGCAATTACAGGTCTCAGTGATGGGTATGGGTCCTCCACCGGTCATGACTCTATATCTTCTTGCTAAAGCCCGTATCTATGTGGTGTACAGAGATAAATTTTGTGGATATGAAACTATGTGATGCTCCTGAATCAAATAAAGCTAAGTCAGGATAGGAATGCACATAAATGAAACCTGCGATGACATCAGCTGTAGGTTCCTGCTCTGGCTCTTGTTTCTCTGCTGCTAGGGCAAAAGCTCGCCCAGTCTTCTGTTGATGCTTCCCAAATTGTTGTTGCTGAGTGGGCAGAGGACCTTTCTGTTGAGTTGCTCCAGTCCGGTGGGCCGCCGAGGGGCAGTCCTTCACTTGGTGGGTGGAAGACCCACAGACTAGGCAATGTCCTAGTCTCTTTCTACAGATATTTACTTGATGCCCCGGCCTTTTGCAATAGTCGCAGACAGGGATCTGCCTCTGAGGTGCCCTATAATTGTTCCTTGCCTGTTGGTTCTACTGCTGGTGGTGGGAAGGCCGGTTGTTGTTGTTGTTGTTGGGCCTCTTCTGATTACCCTAGAAGTTGTTAGTTCCAGGATAATCCCTCTTTGAGTGAGCAGGTTGGCTCTTCTCTATATCTTGAGCTCGCTCCATGATCTTTTCATAGGTCTTAGCACCGCATGAGATCACATGGGTGCGGATCTCCTCTCTCAGCCCATGTCTAAACCTTTCAGCACGATCATTAGGGTCGGCCATCAGGTTCTTGGCAAAATGGATGAGTTGGCCGAATTCTGCCGCATATTCTCCAACAGTCATATTCTCTTGCTTCAGGTTCTGAAATTACCTTTCCATCTCCCGTAACTCTGATGTTGGGAAGAACTTCCTCTTGAACAACCTCTTGAAGGTGTCCCAGTCAAGCTGCCTGTCCTGGAGTCGAGGTTCATTCCGATACCAGGTGCTTGCTACACTTTGCAGTTGGAGTCCCACTGCTTCAGCCTTGAGGTCTTCTGGAAGTCGAGCGATGCTTAGGAGACGCTCCATACTATCGAGCCATTCATCAACATAGACGATTTCCTTGGTTCCCTTGAAGGGTCGAGGGTTCTGCGTCTTGAAACTCTCAATATCGCCCACCTTGGCAATATGATCCTTATTAATTTATATGGCCTTAATGTTACATAAATTAATCCTTAAATTTATGTTTACCTTGGCAGGCCTTGGTTTCTGTTGAGCTGCTTCTCCTCTCTCCAGTGCAGCCATTACCAAGTTATGGGCATTCTCTATGCCTTCTCTCATAATCGCCGTCTGCTCGCGATGAGCTTCAGCTTGAGTTCTCTGGGCTTCTAGCACTCCTCTTAGCAGACCTATGAGGTCGGTGGGGTCCACAGGCACCGGTAGGGCAGCTGGAGTGGGCAAAACCACAGGAGGCTGCATCTCCGTCTGGGAAGATGATGGGTCCGCCGTTGTATTATGGGGACGGTCGGCCAGCTGCCGAGGTGTCGGATCCGGACTTGGTTGAGGTGGTGGGGTATGATAGGGTAAAGATACCCCATCGCCAGCAGGATTGGTCTTGTCAGTGGCCATTCTCTGGAAGGTTTAGGATATAAACATAAGCAAGGTAGCCTACCAATCTACAATCAAACAAAAATATTTACATATATAATTCGGACCTATTATTGTGACAAATCAATGTTCTAGTGTTCTAATTGTCTCTAGATAGGTTTTCGTAAGTTGTTGATTTGACCTGCATGGGCCACCACTAAAAACATGTCACGACCCGGTCCCAATTACTTGGGTCGAATCGTATCATGCCCAGCCTGCACCGTTGTTGAGACGGTGGCAGTAAGCTGTATCTTCCATATGCAGGTAATCAACAACTCAATCTAATTTGCCACAATCTTTATTATTCGATAAATTAAAACTTGTTCAGTACAAAGTACAATCTTAAAACCACCAACTGAAATAACATTGTTTATAGACAAAAACTATCAAACTGAAAAATAGCATCTAAAGAGAAGCAACATCATCATCAGGTACGCCATCCTAAGGAAGCACAGCAGGGTATAGCTCAGGGTCATAGTAGCTACTAATCAGTAGCTCTGCATCCTCATAAGAACCTAAAAATATAGTCTCCAGTCAGGAGAGAGCAAAGTACAAATTCATGATATTTTAACAATTAAAATTAATAATAGAATTATGCACTTTTAAACAATTTGAAGTAAATAATTTTCCAACAGTTAAAACAGTGTTATGAATAGGTAATGAATATGACCGGATTGGATTTGTTACAGTAATATCCTAGTGATATGGTATGGCTTATCCCCGTGTGTTTGAGGGGTAAGCTAATACATTCGGTTATACTAATTGGATGTGGTCATATCCACTACACTACTCCCCCAGTCCCCAATAGTTACAGTAGTTACAGTCAATGCTCTCAAAGAGAGTTCTGTGTTATATCGTGGTTTAAACTTGCATTAAAACAATTATTAACTAATTGTAATCTACCACAAAAATGTACTTGCCTCAAATTGACTTTAGTGGACGGGTCGATACGTCGGGATGGGAATTCAGGTTCCTACATTCAGAAACTTGTCTCAGAAAAACCAAAGTCGCCAATGATACTATACTAGTTACAATCTCTAGTTGTGTCCTAGTCAATTTTACTCTTTATTTAGCTATCACAACCAAAACGCGATTATTAGTGCGTTGCAATTAAGAAACATCAATTTATATTTAATTCTGGGAAAACTTGCATTTATCAATTTATTCGAAAAATTTGGTATTTATATTTATATATAAAAATACATTTTTTTATTAAATAAGAAATAACGTGAATTTCTAAAATTTCTATAGTTATTTACCCTAAATTACGCGTCTGAACAATAACCAGAAAAATCCAAAACTATAATTACTAATTATTACAAATTTGCAGAAAAGTAAATGGGCATATGCCCTTACAAGCCAATGAATTAAAATAAGAAGAAAACTTGTTAGTCCTGTAATCTTCCTACAAATTAATTATAAATAACTAATAATTTAAATTAAAATAATTATAATAGTGAGTCTAAGATTTTTGTTACAATCATCATATAGGCTAATGCCTCAACGTCCGGGCGAAACCGGTTTCGTTTGCACTTAGCCAGAGCCCATTGACCAATTACAGTCGTCGCCCAAAAGTCCAAAATAATATTCTTTTCCGAAAACCATTTTAAAATTATATAATTAAATTTTATAGAAAATTTCGACAGCATTCCCTCTATTTTCGGGATAACCCAAAACTGGGAAAATATGCCAACAATATCCCAAACCAGGGAAATAACCCGTAAATTAATTCCATCACCATATATAAAATCAAATTCACTGATCATGTTCGAAAATGTTCAGAAAACCCGAAATAGAAATCAGAATTCAAATACCACAAAAACTAAATATGGTACCAGAAAATAGTTCTCGGAAAAATCCGAAACTAAACAATCATAAAAAATTCCCAGAACCTTTCCGAAGAAAAATTCGGGAATTCCGAGAAACCACAACCTCGGAATTTCTAAAACCAAACTGTACAGAACCCTTCCGAAAAATGTTCGAAAATTCCGAAATCAAAATTTATATGAAAATCACAGGACCTTCTTCCAGAAGAAATCCACAGAACTCTTTCCGAAGAGTTTTCGGAAAACCGAAACCAACAAACCATTCAAAGAACCAAATATCACAGAACAAACGGTTCTGAAATTTTCGAAACAAAAAACGTAGCCGAAAACCGAATTTCCGAAGAAATTTGCGGACCAAAATATCATCACAGACCATGACAGGGGATGAACTACTGTGATTACCAGAGATTACCCAAGTTGACGGAATCCGAAGGGTTGCCTCGGACTCGGAACACGCCTCGCCGGAGTTCGGCTGCATGTACAACACCCAAACTTGGAAAAGACAACAGTGGGGTTCCGCGGAACAGCTCCAGAGAACAGGAAAGAGTCCAAAAAAGGAATCAGAAACTCGAAGAAGCGCCACGGAGCTCGGAAAGCTCTGGCCCTAAGGGAACAGTGCTGGAAAACCACGCAGAGGGTGGCCCTGTTCGGGATGGGCCTGGAGACTCGCGAGCGGAGCCGAACAGAGGCGCGGGAGGCCGGGCGCGGGGCTGTCGGAGGCCAAAAAAGGCCGCACACGGGGTCTGCCGGCGGGTTGGCCGGAGGGGCGGCCGGCTAGGGCGGTGTGCGGCCTAGAAGGCGACCGCGGAAGGATGGTTCGGCGCCTGAGATCGCCGCTCGAGGAGGAGCCGGCGGTCGGGATCGGCTCTGGAACTCGGCTAGGGTTTGGGGTTAAGTCTTTGGGAAAGGGAAAGTGGTGATGGGGAAGATGGAGGAGAGGGTTTATATAGAACTAAGCACCTGGAGTTACGGAAACCAAGGGGCTCGGGAGGAGAGGAGACGGCCGTTGGCCGTTCGGGAAGGGGAAGAGGGAGGGTCGGCCGAGAGGTCGTTGCTTAGGAAAGCAAAAAGTTTTCCTTTGCTGGTGGTAAAGAATGAGAGTTATCACTCTCTCTCTATCTAAAGTTAAAGAATGGTTTAAAGGCTAATGGTTAAAGGCTAACTAATGGGCTAATGGATTATACATGATTTTTCTTTAGAGAAAAAACTAAATATTTTGTAACTCTAAAATTTAATTTAAAAAAATGTTTTTGGGTTCGGGTCTGGGCCTGACAATCAAAAAGTCCAAGTTTGAAAAAATAATAATTTTAATCTAAGTAACATAATATTAATTAATTAGAAAATTACATGTGTTGATAAAATTTCCAGTTTTAATAATTTCTAAAAATGTAATTTCCTAAATTAACAATTAATAATTAATTATATTAGCTAATTAAATTATATAAATAATTATCTAAAATTACGGGTTTCACAGTCTTGCCGATCGACGCAATGTTACATTGAGTTGTCACTTTCTCATCGGAGGAGAAAGTCGTCCCCACCAGAGTCGCCATTTTGTTTACAAAAAACTAAATTTTGTTTTATTCCAAACTTGTAAAAGAGTACAAAGTACAATGAATTCTGGGGAAGTACAACTTTAGGAATCTGATCAGAAGACCATCACTTTATCCCTTGGACTATGTGAACTTGAAGACTGTAGTCTCTGGAGAATGCAGCAGCAATTTTGCAAGAGTTCTTGCTCTCTGTCTTTGTTTGTTGATGATTGGAAACTCTATTTATAGAGTTCAGAAAATAATTATTTTAGTAGTTATTCTGATGAGCGCGAGGCTGGATTGCGCCATACTAGATTGCGCCAACCTCCTGTTCCGCCAACTTCCATTCAGTTGTCAATCGTGTATTGGGTTATGCCACGTGTGTAGGCGCAGCTCAAATCAAGGCCATAACCCAATACCTATTCTAAGGTATGCACCTAACCACTATATTACATATATATAACACATACCCAAGTGCATTGTATTCCAACATTACCCATAACCCAACTCTCATATATATATATATATATATATATATATATATATATATATATATATATATATATATATAATATCACTCACTCTAACTCAAAATTCTATCTATATGTGGATTTCCATACCTTGGTTAAGCCCCTTACCTATACTCAAGACTGATCTAAGGGTGCAATGTGGGCTGACAGTATGAAATGTAGGACAAGATATGTACATACCACTGCACAATTAAGGTAATCATGAACTTATCTTAAATAGGGACTAGTACACTTCATGGGGGCTGAACAAAACCTCTCTCTTGCCTTTCTGCTAGGGACATTGGCCTATATGGCCTGCACACCTCTATGCTTGCTGCTACTGCTTGCTGCTACTGCTCATCCCATCTAACACCCACACATCTAACATAATCCCCTTAGCTACAGCTGCTGCAATGCCTATTGTAGTGCATCTGTAATGCAATACAGAGCTCTGTAGAGCCTACTGCTACTGCTGCCAAATCCCAAAACCTGAATAAAACCCTCACACTAACACTCACCTACCTGTGTCCATTCTAACATTCTAATTACTCATTCGAAATCACTGAACACAAAGCCCTCTGATACAAACAAATACTCATCCTCACCTATATGTTCACTCTTTAAAACCCATATACAACTCAGAAAACTGAGCTAGCTCTAAGTCAAAAGCAATCAACAAAAACCCCCAGCCACATCTCCAAACAGAACACTGAACCAACCCACTATAAACATTTGGTATCACATGATACCCTTACAATGTATAATCCAAAAATCTAACAACTATGAACCCCCAAATTATTACAACCACTCCAACATATACAAAACCTCACAACTGCCATAAAATCATGTAAACCTATTCATTACAGTTTTAAACAACTGGACAAGAGTCTGCTGTGTGAACCAGAGGGGGTGTGAACATGTCAGAGTCTAGGGGAGTATCAAACATGCGTCCACGTGTCTGCAAGTATCCAGCAACAGTGTCCATTCTGTATCAAAACCCAGTATCCTAACAGTGTCAAGACTGTGCAAGTGACAGTGTGTATAGAGTGTGGTGCATGTGTGTCGAGTGCCTTAGGACACGATGTGTCCAACTATTTGGTCGTGTAGGTGTGTCAACATGTGGACTAGGTGTCAGGGTGTCCTAGTATCCAACTAGGACATGTCCAAGTCATGTCGTGTATCTACGTGCATATCAGAAATAGAAAACTACGTATGTGTGAGCTGGCTGACCACTGCAGGATTAATTACTCTTCGATTCCTCCAGGAAATCAAACCAAACTTTGTGGGTGTGTTATCAGACATTGACCCAAGCTACCCATCAAATGTTGTGTCCTATCGTATCGTGTCCAGTGAGAACTGGACACGCAACGACAGGACAACGCACCACAGCCTCGTACAGTATCCCCGTGTCCAAATTCGATACGAAAATAATACTAAAATCGACTCAGTCACCTGGATTAGTGATCTACATAATATTATCTACAAAATTATGTAATTTGTTTAGAAAATAGAAAACAAAAGTTTCTAAGAGATATTTTATCGAACACATTGAATAGCTCTCCGTTACTCCTCCTATACACACACCAAATAGATTCAATTTGAATCCAAACTTAGCCTAGGGCTAGGGGGACACTAAATGAATGCTTTTATGGTAAGAAATAAAAAAAAATGTTTAGAGGTCATTACCTATTGAGAGTTGGAATCTCAATAAAAATGTACTTGAAATGGTCACACACCAATTTCTATGGCTAAATTGCTCCCAATCCTTGCTAGCTAGCCAATAAAGACCTCCTCTACACTAGGGGAGTGTATTGAAATTGATTTGGTCCAATTTGGAGTTAATTTGGTGAAAGGGGGCAAATTTGGGGAAGAATACAAATTAGGGTTAGGGTTTGTGATAAAAGAGGCAAGAGGGGGCTAATATGATCTTATATAGGCAAGGGGGACTAGTGTTGGCCGGCCAAGGACATTTCTTGGGTTAGGGTTTGGTCCAATTTAGTTTTAAGGCCCTTCCTATGGTTGAAATCAAGCCTCTTTAGTAAAGGCCCAATTAGAATTAGGGTTTCCACTAAATATCTAACTTAGACATAATATCTAGATATTCTAAAACTTAGTTAACTTGTTCTAATCTACTAACTAAGCCTCTAGGTTCATGATCAACATCTAGATTATGGCAATTCTAGGTTTAGATCTAATATATCACTTATCACATTATTAATTAATTTAAATTCAAAATAATTCCAATTTCATAAATTACCAAAATACCTTTAGCCTAAAAAGTGGTAGTGACAGAAAATATTCGTATATCCATGCCTGTACATGCAATGTAGAATAAAGACATATTAATCGCCCTAATTTTATATTACCTATAAACAAAGTATGATTTTATTTGCTTACATGGAGCAGAGTTTGACAACCAGCTATAGTCTTTGATCCGACTCGAGATGCTGCCCCAAGTTCACCGTTGAGATATTAAAGTATACTGCTTTCAAAGGATATTTGATCCACAGTGTCTAAGTTAACAAAATTATTTAGATATTTGACGAGTATCGAGGTTTCGGACTTGTCCGGAATATCGATGGCCTCCATGATGAAATACATGTATGCCTGGGCCACTACATCATCATCATCATCGTCGTCGTCATCATCTTCATTATCAATGAGTATACTCCTCAATAAACTCAAAGGAACTCCATACAACTTTTTAAAATCGAGAAGGGTGACAAAAGTCTCTGCCAAAACCCCGAGAGAATTAGCGACCAATTCCACCATCTCATCATACATCTCAAAGTCGCCCTTAGAATAATCCATCGACATTTGACGACCATCAACTCTAAGTCCCAAAATGTGGTGGACATCATCAAGGGTGATTATTATCTCTCCGTTTGCGAGATGGAAACTATTAGTTTCTTGATACCATCGCTCCATAAATGCAGAAATCAGTGCATGGTCCAATATCTTATACGAGTATTTTGCCAAATGTTGCAACCCGGTGGTGTAGCTCCCCTTCCCCAAATTTTGAAATATTTTTATTTTTATTAATTATTTTATTATCAATATTATTAAGGTTATTACTAGATGATATTATTTTATTATATTGGATTATAGTATTGTGTCGAATAAACGTTATAATATAGGTGTTCATATTTATAGAAAATAGGCCCTAATCTAGGGATAGATAATTTTGGAATTTTAATTAGATTTTATGGATATTATTACTAGTATATATATATATATATATATATATATATATATATATATATATATATATATATATATATATATATATATATATATATATATATATATGTAGGTATAAACTTGCTTTTCTACATATAGATATAAGTGAATTGTGTATATGTAATTTCTAAATATATAAAATGTATGTGTGTATATATAAATATATATGGTATATGTATACATATAGAAAAATATATAGGGATATATATTTTGTGTAAAAATATATAGTTAATATGAAGAGTATATAATATTTCCTTTATTGATATATGTATATATATATATATATATATATATATATATATCAAAATATATAGAGACATAATGTGTGTAAATATTTATAATTATATAATTATATATAAATGTGTGTGTACGTATAATAAGTATGTATATAAAAAAATGTGTGTATAAAATATATGTATATATGTAACTACGTATTTGTGTATACATATATATATATATATATTTTTTTTTTTGTATATATATATATATATATATATATATATATATATATATATATATATATACATATATATATATATATATATATATGTATTATTATATAAGGAAATAGAAAAAAGAGATAGAAAAAAGAAAAAGAAAAAAAAATAGGAGCGGCCACCCCATGGCCGAACAGTGCAGGCCGACCCCCCTAGTAACAGAAGGTTAGTTTCATATAACCTATGGTATATGCATATACATATCTATAACAGAACTAAGCCCGAGCCTAGACTTTCCCAACACCTTTCGCTCGGGTTCATATATATATGTCGCTCGGGTTCATATATATATGCCGAGAGAGGAGAGAGGAGAACAGAGGAACGTAAACCCTAAACTCCCCCAGCGTCGACCCCGACCTGGGCACAATCGTGCGCCACCCTGGGCACCACCGTGCGCGGCCACGGCCGCGCGGGTGCGCGCGCACGTGCGCATGAAACTGATGACAGCAGTGACAACAGCCGTGGAGACAACTTCGCGACGTGATTTCTCCCTCCTCGGTCGACGAAACATCGAACCGTTTGCTCAGGTACGACCACAATATAACCAACTTCAATTCCCTTTAGATATTTTGATTTGTTCTGCGATATATGCATCGTAAAACGAATACGAACTTTGCCGAAAAACTGGTCTTGAACAGTTTACAGAGCAGTCATAAACACCCAACTTCACATCGAATTTTCCACCAATCTATCCTTCGAATCAGGAAACTTTCTGAACAGAAGTTAAACCCAACATATAGGGCTTTGTAATCCTTTTTGTGGATTTGAAAATCATCGACTACGCGTCGAAAAATCAAATCCCAAAGTTTTACAAAAACCTGTTTTAAAAACTAGAAAATTGTTCCACACGACGTGCGTCCCACCATTCTGGGCAACGTGGTCGCGAACCGAATGCATCGAAAGCTGAGTAACGGCTTCGTGGTCGTGTGGGCTTTGGCAGAATTCAAATTGGTCGCGTGTGCGCGATGAATTTGATACGTATCCGTCAAAATTTATCGTATCGTGCACTTTGCAAATTCTCTAGTTACTTTATCCACGCTCGTCAGATCGAGATAAAACTTGCACCAACAGGACCGTATCGTTTTTCTGGTCCTGCATGCCAAGTTTGGTCCGATTCTGAGATAGTTGAATCATACGTCATTTTGTGGGCCCCATGGTCCCACTCAACGGGCGATTTTGTGCACGGCCTGCCGAAATCCAACTCTGGACATACGGTTGGGTTCGTATCAGAAAACTGGATCGGTAGACATGTAGTTTGACAACTTTAGAGACCATTAACTCTGGCATGCTTTTCGGTGCAAAGCGGGTCCAACGGCGGACATCATTTTTGTCCAAAATTACCGTTTTGCCCCTGTGTCCAGAATTGGACTTAAGGATAGACAACCCTAGCTAATTTGACTATTCTGAGAATGTTGGTAATATTTATTTCAGCATTCGGAGATTTCTACATGTGTTGACTGATTGTGGCTCATTGAGTGGTATGGTATTATTGGTTTCTCCAGCTAAGGACCTCAGGCAAGTGTACTTTCTGATTGCTTTCCGATTCATAGTATTGTTTTCATTTCATGTCTATACATACATCTTGCTGCTTTTTGACACGCTCGTCATACGGAGTAGTCGGGAGGGGAAATATCTTAGTAGACATGTGGACTACCCAAAAATATCCCCAAAATGTCTATTCTTGAACGATAGCCGCTGCACACGACACGTGCAGTGTGTCGGATTTTACCCCCTAGCCGTTCACATGTCGAAAGGATATTTCACACCACCTAGATAGATGTCTTTCATTAGTTTTTCTTTATTTTCTTCTCTATCGTGCTATGTCATCAGTTATTTACCAGTTTTGATATCTCATATGCTATTTTCATGTCTTGTTAATTCTATTATGTTTTCGCATTGTCGTCGGTTTGAGTACTTGTTCCATTCCTGACTGGATAACCAACATTTTTCAGGTTTAGCCGCGATCACTGTTAGCATTGGGAAGGCTTGGGTATGCTGAACTCAAACCTAGAAGTAGATAGCATTGTATCAATTTTATTAATTATAAAAGCTTGTAATTCCTTTAATTTTAAATGTTTTAAATGTTGTAATAAATTTAGAAATGTGAATGTGCAGCAAATGTGATATTTTGTGATTTTTGAGCATCATGGCCGTGACAGCGTTCTACCGCCGAATCTGCGGCGTAGGCTGGCTTGTACACGTCTCGTATCCAAAAAGCGGGTACGGGTCGTGACAAGTTTTTGTGGTAGCCCATGCAGGTCAGTTTTCGCAAAAGATTACGAACTCGTGATGGTACTTAAGTTAGTCGTACCATTACGAGCCTGCGCCTAAGAAATGCTCATTCACAATTAGGATTAAAATGAATTAGGAGAATAACTAGGACTAGGAGTCCCTTGTTCAAATTGACTATTGGGTAGTTAAGGTTATTATATAGGCCATGCAATTTAGATAAGCTTGCTAGATCTCTATAGGTACACTATTACTTTTGATATGACATTATGATCCAATGTGGATCCACTATTCACTGGTAAGTTAGACTTGCCTAGAGATTAAGGCATTAATTTTAATGAACTGTTTAATTTTTTTTGCTGTATTAGATATAGATCTTATATCATAAGTTAGAATTGCTTGTTTTAAATACTATATTGCCGTAGGGAATTAGTTTAAATTTTCTGATTCTGTTATTTGCATACGAATCTCGAAGTAGATTTATTTCAGATTTTTTCTCAACCATTGAAATGCATATAAAATAGATACTAGAATGTTTGTATTTCTTTCGTATTTAGTTATTTTCTCCATGTTAAATCTTTTAGTTTAGGTGTTGTGACTGATAGGATAATTACCTACACTTTATTTTTAGTCAACCTGTTTGAATCTCTAGAAGCCCCTAAATTTTACGGATATAGTTAAAGGAATGGTTAGACAGTAGCGCACTGTCATCAATTATCTGAGAGTGGAGATGTGGGTTCACTGCAGTCAGCAGCGCACTGGCGAGGCACAACGCACAGAATTGAAATCATTTCGAGGAATTGTAGGTTATGGAACATTGCTAAAGCTATGTTCTCGATTGACCTCTTTTAGATCTTAGATACCCTTGTGCCAATATAGAGTAGAGTACCTGGTAGCATATCACCTCTGAATCACGGAACCAAGGATTTACCTAGAATAGAGAAATTAGAGTTCCACAACTCATTAGTCGACCAAGGCCTTATTGATAGGAAGATATTAAGATGACTGTATAAGCAATGGCACCAGGAAGGTTTTGATTCTCTCAAAACTCAAATTACTCATGCCCCCTTTCCAAAAATCTCGCCTACTTATATTTTGACTATCATGACCCATGCTGCCATTACAGCCTAGTTTTTGCAAGCTTACTCTTTTATCGAGCATGATTTGAGACATATGTTATTGGGGACGCCCGCTAACATATTGTCTAATCAGAATTATTGTATCACGATCTGATCAACCATGATGCATTTGGTTCGCTTTTCATTTAATTATCCTACGTGAATTGAGATATAGATGTCTCTAGGATCTCATCCGCGATTGCTTTGACAATTTTCTTGAATTAAACATTCACCCTTGAATCATGTAATTATGTTCAGTGACATCTCTCTTGAACTCTTTATTGTTTTTTCGTTTTCACTAATTTAGAAAAACAAAAGCTCGTAATTGATAGGTAGATACAGAGTATTCCCATTGCTATGAAGGTTATATATACAAGAGTAACTACCATCAGGCCAGCCAGGTGACTAGAACCTTGCCTTAAGTTACTCGTCCTCTCTGCGACCCTAAACCTACTATCATGGTCTTCTAGTCATTGGAGCCCAAGAATGATTTGGATCTTCCCTAGATCAAATGTCAATCTAGGAGACTACCTATTCTCAAGAGACCAAATGTTGTGAACCTCTAATTATTTGTTGAAGCTTGCTTTAACTAAAACCCTTGTGACCATAGTCTGGCAGGTTCGACCCCAATAGAAATTTATGACTCAGTTGTTAGAAATCTTTTCATAGGATGTGCCTTAGAATTGGTCACCCCGTAGACAGCTCATATATACTGTGGACGAGTAGGTCATTCTATTTTACCGACCATGTGTCATTGCACACGCACTCGTTTTCTAATTATTGAAAAACGACCCTTGACCTGACTTATATCTATCGTACCCGTTACGCTTGTCTTATTCTTTATTGACCAGAGTCGAGGTACAATATCCGGACTTTGAAATCCTTCTAATCTCATTATTCCAAAAACCCTGTCCTAGATCTAAGGTGGGTAGACTATAAATCTTCTAAATTTTGGGATATACGGGAATTACCAATTGATTAGAATAATTTCCATTAGCATGATAGTTAGTGCCCACGGACTCCCACTTTCCATCTAGATTATTTTGTGTCCCCGGCCGTGCCATTAATATTCGGAGCACGAGACTAGCTATTACCTACCAACAAATTTCATATGTAAGATCTAGACGAGTCCACCTTCATCTAGGTATAACATGTCCCACTCAAACCTGTCCCCTTGTACTCTATTTTTGTGCTATAATTTTCAG
>JANAVB010037023.1:32500-50000 GCA_029216955.1 Iris pallida
TGCAATCTTTTCTGAAAGTAAAATAAGATAAAGAATGTACAAATATAAAATATAACTACTATTTTCAAAAGTTAATTTATATTTAAGGTAATGAACTTGTCGGATCCTTCCAAATTTTGTCAGAAATGTGGTTAGGGATCGACTTCAATAGAGAGCAACCGATTGGGCTCACTTTTCGATCAGCTCTATCAGAAGCGGCCTTCTCATGAGAAGGTTCGGAACCATCGTCACCTCCTCTTTGAACAATAGGTACATCATCATCAGAGGAGGAAGAATTAGGACGAGTCTTCTGTTGCTTCGCTTTAGTTGCAATGTGTTTGGTTCCACGTATTCTAGTCTGAGAGGTTGTCTCAGGTTCTCTGATCATTATTGGTTTCTCGAAAAACTCTCCCAGCTTCACGTGCCTTGTGCTCCGATGCGGTTGGACGTTTTCTTTTAGGCTCGACTTCAACGACCTTCTCCTTTGGATTCGCCTCACGACTACGAATAAGGAATATTAATTAAAGAATACTGAGTAAACAACAAACAAAAAGTGAAATCCATGATCGCCCAACTTTTTGATAGTCCTAAAAACTCATAAAACTGCTAGAATGTGTGGCAATCCTGTGTACTTCAAGTACAATCCAGGACTGTCACAATTTCTGGCAGTCCTGAATGTATACATGACTACTAGAATTTGTGGCAGTCCTGGATTGTACTTGCTGTACACAAGACTGACACACATTCTGGCAGTCCTATGAGTTTTTAGGATGGCCAGAAAGTTGGGCAGTCCTAGTTGACTCGAGATTTTCTACAATCATAAAATTGGTAAGATGTACCTAGGAAATTCGTGATCTTCTAGACCGACTGTTCGTGATCTCAACTATCATTACATTACAATGTATACTTGGGTTTTTTGAAATAAATTATTAGGGTTAGGGTTTCAAAAAAAATAGATAAAGTATTAAGTATTAGGGTTTTTAGGAAGAAAGATAAAAAGTATTAGAGTTTTTACCTTGATTGAGAGGAGCGTTTGGGTGCCATCGAAGGAAGAGAGTTGGAAAATGCTGGAGAAGAAGATGAAGTAGAATATGCAGCTTGGGGAGTGGGAAATGGTGGAGAAGAAGAAGAAGAAGAAGAAGAAGAAGAAGAAGAAGATGATGATGATGATGATGATGAGAGAAAATAGGGTTTTGGAAGAGAGAGTAAAATTTGCAAATAAAAGTCAAATTTAGGATTTGGGGGGGAGGGGTTGGGACAGCCCAAGGAGTAAGAAAATAGGATGTCCTGAGTAATTTTCCTTCAAACCTGGACTAGCCCCAATTCTGGTTAGTCCTGATCAACTTTTGATGTGCACTTATAAATAATCTTATTTTAAGACATGAACATTAATATTAGAATTTTTTTTGACCAAAATTCTAATTCTAACAATTATATGGGTCATGTTAGAATTTATGGTAATTCTTTGTATAATAACGTTTATTGGTGCCTACTATCTAGTTGAATTTTTTGTTGGCTTCAGTCTTTAGTAAATTATTTCTCGACGTTTTTGTTGACCTTTTTGGCTTCTTAGACAACTGTGGGTTTACCAACTTGCTTATTAGACAAGTTGCAGGGAGAATTTTTTAGTAAGGAATGTCCAACTTGCTTATTAGACAAATAGGGTTTACACCGACTTTCCACCCGTTTTACTCTACCGAGACAGTCATCAGAACTAGGGATTTTGAAGGTTTTTTTTTGCATTATACGTGTATATAGGGATAGTTTAATTAACTACTATGGTTTGCATGGGTTGATTTTTGATGACTAGTGTTGAGCATATTTTGGTTGGAAATCTAAAACCGAATTGAAATATGACATGCGGTCCGGTCTACAGTTGTTTTTGGTTTGGAAAGTAGAAATTTTGAAATATAGCTTTTTTTAGTCCAAGTAGTCAAATCAAATCGAAAACAAATTTATATTTAGTAATTTATTAAACTACCGTCGTCTTATATATATATATCAACATTCATGATATAGATTCATGATATCAGGATCAGAGGACAAAGTTTTGTAAAATTATGATAAGAATATCAAAAGGTCATTCGGAAGGGTTTTTATTTTAATTGTTATAAAAATGCCATTTCAAAAGGCTGTTTATCATGTAAAAAATTTAATTCTCTTAATTTTTTTGTCTAATTAGCCATTAATTTTTTTAATAAAAAACGTAAATGGCCACCTTAAGGATGTTTTGTAATTTTTTTTGACAACATGCGTCAATTTTTTTACTTTCAACATGGCGTCATTTTTTTACTTTGTAGCAACCAAGGCTGTTGACTATGGGTAATGCTACAGTGGTAATGCTACTTTGTTGCTCTTCGTCAAAAGGAACACTTTTTTTAATCGTGCTAGGTTCTCCTCATCAACAGCTTCAAGACCATCGACGATTGGGGCGTCGACGTCTACATCGTCTGCGGGAGATGTGTCACCCTCCAGCACGTCTCGAACATCATCATCCAAAATGTGAACTTCCACCACTGGGTCCCGAAGGGCGACACCAATGTCCGGTCCTCCTCGACCAATTTCGGTTACCGTACCATGGCCGACGTTGATAACATCTCCATTTACTCCGCCATGGACATATGGATCGACAACTGCTCGCTATAGCAGTGTGCGGACGGGCTGATCGACGCGACGAGGATCACCTTCTCGAACAGCTACTTCACGCACAATCACGAGGTGATGCTGCTAGGGCCTACTTTTGTATTTTTATGCCACTATATGCCCTTCATATGGGCATATGCTTTGATTAAATTTCTAAAATTTTGGTTTACTGACTCGCCCTTCTGATTGGCGTTTTTGTTCTTTTCTTATGATTTTTTTTTCAAACTTTATGCAGTTGACAATATTTCATGAAACTTTAATGCTTTGTATGAAATTCTCTATATATTAATGTTTTAAAATTTTTTGTCTTAACCCTCCTTCTTTGATCCAATTTCTCTCACTTCTTACCGACCTCTTTGAGTGCTCTCTGTGTGTGGATCGTTAGAGATTCTTTCTTCCCCTCCCTCTTTAGTTTGAGTCTGGACTGGAGGAACCCACTAGCCATAATCTTAGGAAATCTCTATCCCTAACCCTAAGTTGGACACTCTCTCTTTCTCTATCTATCAATCTATCTATCTATCAATCTATCTATCTATCTAAAAGGAATATCCACCCCTAAGCCGCTAACTCTAAGTAAGTAATCCCTAAGATTTTAATTTCTTTTAATTTTTTTCCCTTCTCTCTAACCTTAAGTATCTCTGATATGTATCAGAGGCTCTGATTTAGAGATTTAAGGTTAAATTTTTTTTTTGTTTTCTCTCTATCCCTAAATCTCTAATCTTAACCCTAATTTCTTTTTTGTGATTCAAACTTTCTTTGTAATTTATTATTTTATTTTTTTAGTGATAAATTTATTTACTTTTGTAGGTATAATATGGAATACTAGATTCTTGACCTCGTTCTATAATTGATTCTATTATCACTCCGAGTCTCTGACCCACATAGTCATTGTAAGTATAATTTATCTCAATTTTTTTTGCGTATCGTTTTCAGCCTATGGGTTTCGATAATTTAGTGTTTCGAATTCACTATGTTCTTTACTTATTTTTATTATGAATCATGGATTCTGGAATTTGTTCTATAATTATATCACTCTCTGATTCACATAGTAGTTACTGTAAGTACTAAGTATCACTCAGTATATTTTGAATTTTGAATTTTGTTTTTATGAATTTGCATGGGTGACAGGGATTAGTAATTTTTTAATGATATTGTCACGACCTGCACCCGTTTTTCGGATGCGAGTGTGTGAGCAAGTCCAACCTACATTGCAGAATCGACGTAGTAAGCCATCTAGACCACAATGCTCAGGAACACAATAATGCTAATAATTAATATCTTTATTGCTTATTCACACAACTAAATAAATTAAAATATCCAAAGTTACATTTGATTAAATATACAATGTCTCACAAAAATAGAAAAGACAACTAAATGCACACTTAACTGTATAACTAGTCTATAGGTTTTGGCTTTTAATACATCAATATCTCTCCCAAGGATCCCACACATATAGTAGCCAGTGACTATCTAAAAAATAGGTTTACAGTCAAGAATACAACAAGTACATTTCTAGCAGCAGTTCCAATGATTGACAAAGTCTATAAAATAGTAAATAGTAAAGAAGTACATGATGAACATATGAGCATAGAATTATAGAACTGAACATAGAGTAAAAGCAGATGAGCATGGTAATATAGGCAAGTGAGAACAGTACTAATAATGCAACTAACAATGTATAAAGTGGAACCAGAAAACTGTACCTATCTAGTGTGTTGAAATATCACTTTCGACATGTAAACGACTAGGGGTAAGATCCGGCCAACAGTACGTGTCGTGTACGGCTGCTATTATTCAAGTTAGAGCAATATGATATTTCTGTTTATATTACATGTATACTAATGTATTTCTCCGTCCGACAAGTACTAATGGATCCAAACAAGTTATGAACACGCACTACTAAAATAAGGCAAATTAGCGACGTCATGATACGTCGCTAATAATGACAATTACATCGCTAATCGTAATTGGCGACGGCTTTAGCGACGTAAAGTGAAGGTCGCTTTTATGCTAGTCGCAGATGGCAAATTCGTCGTCCTTCGTCGTTGTTTGCGACGTCCCAGCTGTGTCGCTAGGTTGTCGCAATGTTAGCGACGTAGCGCGACGAAAACTTTACGTCGAAAACTTAGCGACGTAGTACGACTTCTTAGCAGAGTTTAGTTCTGTTGACGTGATGACGTGGCATGCCTGCCACGTCAGCAAGTTGACGACGTACAGCGACGTAACACGCTAATTAGCAACGTACAGCGACGTCCACTTTCTGTCTCTATACGTCGCTATACGTCGCTATCCGTCGCAGACTACTGAAAAAAATTTTAAAAAATATAATCTGTATTTTTGTTATGCTGTGTGTCTGTGTTTACAGTGTGTGTGAAGTGCAGTGTTCGAACCATCGACAGTTTCACTTACTGTTCTATGTTTTATCTTGGATAGAAAGAGCAACAGTTCATGGTGCACTTCTCAGAGCTTCCTCTTCACGTCCTTCACCTTCTCGGGATCCTGTACGACGTCCCGAGAGAGTGAAGGATGTGAAAATGAAGCTCTCAGAAGTACACCCTGAACAGTTGCTCTTTCTGTCCAAGATAAAACATACAACAGTAATCGAAACTATCGATAGTTTTGAACACTATATTTCACATACACTGTAAACACAGACACACATCATCACAAAAATATACATTATATTTTTTTAAAATTTCGGCAGCACCTCCTTTGTATATCAGATCATCGCTTATAACCCAGCGTAGGTATATTTGTCAACCCCGTCACAGATATCATCATAATTAAGACTTCCATCATAACAGTCTATAACTAATAGATGAATAACAGTCTCCCATCATAAAAGTCTACAACTAAATATCATACATGTACTCAATGAAAATACCAACAAATTAAATATCACAAACATACATGTCCAACAAACATACATGTCCAACAGAGTCAAAAAATAATGAAAATTAGTGTATAGAACGGTCAATGGGCCCATAGGGCCAATACATACAAAGATGATAAAAAAATATATTGGATCACTGAGGACCCCTGCCACACATCTGGGATAGAATGTACTTATACTTCTCCTGGGAGAGCTGCACCGTAGGGGCAGTAGGAGGCAGTACAATCCTCTGAGTACTCTTCTCAATCGAAGCCGATACCTGAGTGAGTGAGGCAGACATGGTCCTCTGCGATCCCTCCAGCTCGACCTGTCTACGCTCTGTGCGCTGCGTAGACTTGGTGAACGTGTGCAAGCTGGCAGCTGTAGCCTATTGTAGACTCATCAGCTCCTGTATACTGCGCTCGACCGCATCAAATCGTCCGGTGATCATCGGAGGGTCGGATCGTCGCTCGATCGCATCAGAAATCTGCTGCAGCAACTCGCGATGCAGCTCGTCGATCTGACGATGAATTTTCTGAGCTCGTAACGACGCCTGCAAAGCCGAAGACTGCGCACTGATAGAGGGGGCCCGGGATGACTCCGAAGCCAAATACGCGTCGTAGGATCCTGTACCGTAGTACGTACCCTTCTGAAGACCACCAATGGCGGTCATCCAGAGGTCGTCCGACGATGGAGCTGTAAGCGGCTGGGAGAAAGTACCAGCCCCTCCCTCTGCTGGTGCACTAGCAGCAACAGCCGCCTCCTCCTGTAGCCGAACAAACTCGGCCTAGAATAATGTTTGCTAACGTGTGTAACGCCCTAGTCCCAAAATACGTAGGACTAGGTACGTATCCATGCCAGCTGTATTCATACGAAGTATACTCCAATATATGGAAGCCTCGTATAAATACATAAGCTGTAGAATGCAGTAGAACCATAACTAATCTCATCCACACAGAATAAATGAATAAAAGATATCATATAATGAGAATGAATTTGTCTTGATACAATATGTTGGGCGGAGACAAATTCACTACCAACAAATAAGGAGAAGTACATAGAAATGAAATGAGTGGCGAGCGAAGCGAAGACGATCCAAATGAAATCACCCTCGAGGAAATAGCGAAGATCACGGCTAGAGCTAGAACACCTGCGAAAGACAAGAGCACACACCTGGAGAGATAACTAGGTCCTCAGAGGGACGTAACAAGACACATAATTTCATGCCGTATAAACTGAATAAATATTGCTCAAATAAATAAGTAAATCGAATTATAACATGGTCCAATATGCACTACTGAATGAGCGTACCATACCCCCAACCAAACAAGGACAGGAGATGGTAAACTAATTCACGGTAACGTATGTTCCCATGCTATGAATCCAATATGGTATCCGGACCCAACAAGGTTCAATACCTTCTCATCGAAGTAGTAAGTCACACCTACAACCAAACAAGGACATGTTAGGGTTATATACTAAAAGCATCACTTTTGTAGTAACCTCATTTTCTTAAATTTTGAATGAGAATCATATGGGCAAATGTTTGCATATTGTATTTGTTACAAGTGTTAATGCAAATGTCTGATATTCTATATTGTAGATAATATGGTGTGTGGTGTCACACAGAAGATCATATTATCAGTTTCCTATGGAGTATATAAATAGTTCACAACCTAGACGGACTTGGACAATCTATTGGAAAGGTTGTAGTGTAATCTGGTATTAGTCTATCTTGACTATAGGTTTACACTAGTACACTTTGTGTGTATTGAACAGGACCACTTGAGGTTGTTCTCTTTGTACTGACTACATAAGAGAACAAACACCTCTGTTATTATGGATGCTTGTGCTCTTAATCCGGATATAATAATGGACATGTATATGCAGTGTGCATTACTTTGACTCATAAAAGAGTGAGATTCACTATGGATCAACAACCTCTATGAATTGGGTAATAACATTGTATGTATGATGGGCTGTTGATTATAAATGGAATCCATGTCCCGATACATCGGGTTGATGATGTCCCCTTAAGGAGCTCACAAGGATTGTCATGTAAACCCTGCAGGTGGATTATATCTGACATGACAAATAAAGTTGAGCGGTACTACTTAAGGATAAAAGATGTCGAATCAATATAGTTGTCAGTAACTTAATTTGATCAACGGACATACGATATCTTAACATGGAGAGCCAAACGAGCATATAATAAAGGAGCCCACTAACGTAATTTGGGATTAGGGAGGTAGTGCAACAATAGCTCATTAGTGGACCGAGCCATTGTTAATGGGCCTGGATTGTATGTTCGGGCTGAACACAGGATATCCAGATCCGTTAGGAGGTCTAACCCTAATTTCTCCTCATGGTCCCTGCCGTAGCCTATATATATCCTCTATTCTCTGGCCGCCATATTACTGATCAAAAAATCAGAAACTTCTCTAAATTCGTGATTCATGTAAGGAGAGAAAGAGAGGGCTGCCAAGGAGAAGAAAAGGTTGGGAGATTGTCGCCCACACGACGTCCAACTCGAGGAAGGAATACGTGCAGAAGATCTTGGGGTCGTCCGCTCGAGATTGCCAGGAATTACTTGTCTCCTTTTCGCCGCAGGTATAATTCGTGAACCCTAGTTTCTGCCTATGAAAGGTTAGAATACGTATTAGATCTATTTAACTTTTTATCGATCAATACGCACACCAAAGAAAGGGTCCTAGGATTTTCCAGTTCAATCAGGACAAGATGTGACGAACTAATCTGCGACAAGTTATTGTTCCAAGCCACGGTCAGATACAAGTACCCAAACCAAAAGTACTCGTACCTAACGGATAAAGGTGTCTAACCGTTCTAAGTGAAATGTAGTTAAGAACAATCCTTCCTACGCATGGGCCCTGGCTGAATAGGATCGTCATAGTCCCCTCTTGGGCACCAGAGGCCCCATCAGTAAGAGCATGAAGTTCTGCAGAATCGTCAGTGGCCGTCAGTAATCATGGGTCATCAACCCCGTATCTCCAGTGGAGAGTCCGGGTCACAATGGAAGTGTATCAAAGCCCATACGCTAAGGAATTGTCCTCCCCGCCCAATGCCTACTCTGTTGTATCCACAACAGTAGACCTCTATAACCGCTAAGTCAAACTAGCATACAACCTCTATTAGCGGTTATACCTATCGCACGTCTTGTACGTACTGGTGGCCAGCCAATCACGCACTTCCGTGTTCTACATGCGACACACAACTTTGTTGTACAACGTGTCAAGGCCATGTATGCAACACACAAAGGTGGTTCCTTAATCTAGGTTTAATTTGTAAGAAAAATAATACACAGCAGGTAATATAAATGAACAGTAAGTTCTAACAGGTTATGCCATGTATCACAGTTTATTTGCATAAAAAAAATAAATAATACATGAAATATGAGCTAAAATAAATAAACAGCTAATGGCAAGGTGTCTTGTCTGATAGTACGCCTGGTGTGCTGCAATGATCAATGTGGCACGAACTGCAACTTCGGTGCAACAACTATGCAAGGGGACCTCTGTTGGCGATACGGGTGGTTCCATCGAGTCTAGGACGGTCAATTTGGTTAGGGTCAATAGGTGGAAGGAAAGAATTAGCAAGGGGTAGGAAGATTGGACTTAGTCTTTGGACATGAGATTGATCGATAGAATTTGGATAAATAATATATATTCAATTTTGAAAACTATATTTTAATATCCCAAAATATTTTATAAATAGTAAAATCAATGTAAGCCAAAAACTACAATTTACTTAGTAAAAAGATTTTATATAAGTACTTGAGAATATATTTTATTAGTCAAAATAGTTTTTGGATAGATAATTAAAAATATGAAAAAATCATTTCCTTTAGGCTAGAATACTTTAAGTAAAAATATAATATTTGGTAGCACTATATATTTATTAGTAAAACATTTTAGATGAATACTAAAATATATAGAAATTATTTTTTTAAGAAAAAGCTCTATATTTGCAAAATAATACCTATCTTTTTATGCTAGCCATAAATATTTAACAAAATAATAATAATAATAATAATAATAATAATAATAATAATAATAATGATAAAATTTACATTGCTGTACTAAAAATATCATTAAAAGTACAAAGCACATCCCTATACCAGTAGCAAATACATAAAAAAATAAAAAATAAAAACACGGAAACCCAGGCTCTTCTTGATAGAGAGGAGCTGTAATGTTTCTGTTAAGGAGCAGTACGTATTATTGAGGAGCAGAGAAAGAGGGGAAAAATAAGAAAAAAGTATTTGAGGGAGAGAGGATGTCGAGAAGGGGATGGGGAGAGGGATCGGAAGCCTGAGAGCGGAACGACGGAGGTGGAGCGAGATGGCTAGGGGTCGGGTCGGCCGTGTGGGCGGAGGAACGGGAGAGATCGGCGGAGAAGAAGGGGAAGGAGGGTTTTGGCGACGGCGGTTCTCAGCCGCGGAGGAGGAGCTGCGGGCGGCGGCTCGCGGCGAAGGGGGAAGGCGCGATGGTCGGACGCGGGAAGAAGGGTCGGAGGAGGATGAGGTGGCCGGAGATGAAGGGTTCCAGCGGTCGGGGGAAGTCAGCATTGGTCGGAAGAGGGTTTGGCGACTAGGGCACACCTGGCGGCCGGAGTTCTGTGCTCTTCGGTGCACAGAGCTCGCCGGAGGGGGCGCGGCTGGAGGCGGCCAGGTGAGTCAGGTGGTGTTGGTTTTTAATTTCTAGGGTTTTCTTTTGGTCGTCGACGTTGGGGCCGGCGACGGTGGTGTTGGTCGACTGACTTTGTGGTGGTGGTGGTTTGATCTGGTCGGGGCACGGTGGTAGGGAGCGGCCGTAGTGGTGGTGTACGGTCGTGGTGGCGGTGGTAGGGTTTCCGGCCAGTGGCCGTGGTCGGGGGTGTTCGTGGGGAGTTTGGCTAGGAGAGGGAACATGAGGTCGGGGTTGACAGGGATGAGGCTGTTGGGTTGGTGACGGGGTGTGGTTCTGTTGATGGCTGTGGTAGGGTGCGACGAGGTTGGGATGACGGCGACAGTGGTGAAGGTGATGGTGGTGGAGCGAGGAATAACGTGTCAGGGTTGTGTGGGTTTAGAATATGGATAGGTTAGGGATTAATTGTGTCGGGATTGTCGACACGAAGGGGATGATGTATATGTAAAAATAGAATAAGATTGTGGATGGTGGAACACGGACACGATACAAGTTTGGTTGTGGAATTTTGTGGATGAATAATATGGAGGAGTACCTGCCTATTTATAGGATGTGGGAATTCCCACTTAGATAATGATTAGGATTGTTTAAACCCAAATTAGATAAATTAATCTATTAAATTAAATCACTGAAATCAAATCTAAATCCAAATCCAATTAAATCTAATTTAATTCCCTTAGTTTAAAATCAAATCAATAAATCAAATTCCATTTATAGATATTAACTTAAACTATTTAAATGTATCCATGGAATCATATCAAATTTAAATTGTCACAAATATTTCAAAAATATGTTTTCCAAAAATACTATAATAATTAATTTTGAAAATTACATTATTTAAAATAAAGAAATAAATAATTACGAAAATATATGTTTGTACAACTAATATTTACGTAGATATACTTTTCTAATTTACCATTTTATAGGAAAAATTTATTTATTATTATAACTATATAAATGAAAGGCTTTTCATAAAAGTCATAAACTTGAAGATAATAGCTAGAAATAATTTTTGTCTATATGAAAAAAAATAATAAAAATAATGTTTTTCAAAAATATGTACGCTCGCAGATATTCGCATTCGACGAGCAAGAAAAATAATTTCGTGCTTGACGTACAATACGACTACGCGATGTACAATACAAATTTTAAATCAGTACCAAATTTAATAATAATAAAAAATATAGTAGAAATTTAGGGGTTTTACATCCTACCCAACTTAAAAGAATTTCGTTCTCGAAATTAAGAATTCGTAGGGGGATGAGAAGACACAAGGGGGTATCGATGGAAAATAATCTATAACAAATCATGCCGTAAGAATTCACGATCTTGATCATAGAAAAATAATACGGTATGGTCACGGGTAATGAATGAGGGTCACGATTAAGAGAACGAAATAGATTCGCTTTAATTAAGCGATTAGAGGGTCTTGATAGGGCCGAGTAGTTTGGGATGAAGATATAGCAACATCGAGTGAGAATGGTCATAGCCGATGGGAAGGTTAGAGGAAGTTCTAGTATGACGCTTTTGTCCTCCTAAAATAGGTGAGGGCGAAGCAATATAGAGTTCGAAGGAGGCATTATCGAATACGAATACGTGATTCAAAGATGATCGAATAATTTCCAAGGAATTGTCAAGGCAGTCGCGGATGGGACTCTAAAGGACAAGTTTAACAATGTCCCTATCCACATAGAACATTAGATAAAAGCGAACCAAAGTGCACTCGGTTGATCAGACCATTATGCACCGGTTCTGATATGCAATATGTTAGTGGGGTACCTCCATTAACATATATATCACGAACAAGCTTGGTAAAAGGCTAAGCTTGCAAAAACTAGGCTACATTAGCATCATTAGTCTAGATAGTAAAATATAGCCACGATAATAGATGAATAGAAATAAATATGAATGCTCTAAGAGTCATAAGGATCTAGGACTTGTTTATTCCTATACCATCATTCTACGATTTTATTGACCAAGGCTTGGTTGACCAAATGGGTTAACTTCCTCTAGTCTCTATGGTATAGATAATACCATTTGTATTCCCTTAATGGTCAAGGGTGTGTGGGGTATTCTACCCAACTTAAGGAATTAAGCTAAGGGTGTTAGGGACATCTAAATAGTAGGGTCAATCTCTAGCAAGCATGAAGGAAAGATAAGGATTTTGTTAGAAGGAATCAAGCAAGATGCAGTCGATGAGTCAAACGGTAGATAAAATCTAGGAAAGAGTCGAGTATGTGGATGAGACCCTAGACTTGTAATCCTATAAGCAGGCTTGCTTGGTACGGTAAAGTAACCAAACAATTTATCTAGACCTGCATGGGCTACCACAAAAACATGTAACGTCCCAGTCCCAAAATACGTAGGACTAGGTACGTATCCATGCCAGCTGTATTCATACGAAGTATACTCCAATATATGGAAGCCTCGTATAAATACATAAGCTGTAGAATGCAGTAGAACCATAACTAATCTCATCCACACAAAATAAATAAATAAAAGATATCATATAATGAGAATGAATTTGTCTTGATACAATATGTTGGGCGGAGATAAATCTACTACCAACAAATAAGGAGAAGTACATAGAAATAAAATGAGTGGCGAGCGAAGCGAAGATGATCCAAATGCAATCACCCTCGAGGAAATAGCGAAGATCACGGCTAGAGCTAGAACACCTGCGAAAGACAAGAGCACACACCTGGAGAGATAACCAGGTCCTCAGAGGGATGTAACAAGATACATAATATCATGCCATATAAACTGAATAAATATTGCTCGAATAAATAAGTAAATTGAATTATAACATGGTCCAATACCCACCTACTGAACGAGCGTACCATCCCCTCAACCAAACAAGGACAGGAGATGGTAAACTAATTTACGGTAACGTATCTTCCCATGCTATGAATCCAATATGGTATCCGAACCCAACAAGGTTCAATACCTTCTCATCGAAGTAGTAAGTCACACCTACAACCAAACAAGGACAAGATGTGATGAACTAATCCACGACAAGTTATTGTTCCAAGCCGCGATCAGATACAAGTACCCAAACTAAAAGTACTCGTACCTAACGGATAAAGGTGCATAACCGTTCTAAGTGAAATGTAGTTAAGAACAATCCTTCCTACGCATGGGCCCTGGCTGAATAGGATTGGCATAGTCCCCTCTTGGGCACCAGAGGCCCCTTCAGTAAGAGCATGACGTTCCGCAGAATCGTCAGTGGCTGTTAGTAATCATGGGTCATCAACCCCGTATCTCCAACGGAGAGTCCGGGTCACAAGGGAAGTGCATCGAAGCCCATACGCTAAGAAATTGTCCTCCCCGTCCAATGCCTACTCTGTTGTATCCACAATAGTAGACGTCTATAACCGCTAAGTCAAACTAGCATGCAACCTCTATTAGCGGTTATTCCTATCGCATGGCTTGTACGTACTGGTGGCCAGCCAATCACACACTTCTGTGTTCTACATGCGACACACAACTTCGATGTACAACATGTCAAGGCCATGTATGCAACACACAAAGGTGGTCCCTTAAATCTAGGTTTAATTTGTAAGAAAAATAATACACAACAGGTAATATAAATGAACAGTAAGTTCTAACAGGTTATGCCATATATTACAGTTTATTTGCATAAAGAAAATAAATAATGCATGAAATATGAGCTAAAATAAATAAACAGCTAATGGCAAGGTGTCTTGCCTGATAGTACGCCTGGTGTGCTGCAATGATCAATGTGGCACAAACTGCAACTTCGGTGCAACAACTATGCAAGGGGACCTCTATTGGCGATACGGGTGGTTCCATCGAGTCTAGGACGATCAATTTGGTTAGGGTCAATAGGTGGAAGGAAAGAATTGGCAAGGGGTAGGAAGATTGGACTTAGTCTTTGGACATGAGATTGATCGATAGAATTAGGATAAATAATATATATTCAAATTTTGAAAACTATATTTTAATATCCCGAAATATTTTATAAATAGTAAAATCAATGTAAGCCAAAAACTATAGTTTACTTAGTAAAAAGATTTTATTTAAGTACTTGAGAATATATTTATTAGTCGAAATAGTTTTTGGATAGATAATTAAAAATATGAAAAAATCATTTCCTTTAGGCTAGAATACTTTAAGTAAAAATATAATTTTTGGTAGCACTATATATTTATTAGTAAAACATTTTAGATGAATACTAAAATATATAGAAATCATTTTTTTAAGAAAAAGCTTTATATTTGCAAAATAATACCTATCTTTTTATGCTAGCCATAAATATTTAACAAAATAGTAATAATAATAATAATAATAATAATAATAATAATAATAATGATAAAATTTACATTGCTGTACTAAAAATATCATTAAAAGTACAAAGCACATCCCTATACCAGTAGCAAATACATAAAAAAATAAAAATAAAAACACGGAAACCCAGGCTCTTCTTGATAGAGAGGAGCTGTAATGTTTCAGTTAAGGAACAGTACGTATTATTGAGGAGCAGAGAAAGAAGGAAAGAAAAAAAAATGAGAAGAAAGTATTTGAGGGAGAGAGGATGTCGAGAAGGGGATGGGGAGAGGGATAGGAAGACTGAGAGCGGAACGGCGGAGGTGGAGCGAGATGGCTAGAGGCCGGGTCGGCCGCGTAGGCGGAGGAACGGGAGAGACCGACGGAGAAGAAGGGGAAGGAGGATTTCGGCGGCGGCGGTTCTCAGCCGCGGAGGAGGAGCTGCGAGCGGCGGCTCGCGGCGAAGGGGGAAGGCGCGATGGTCGGACGCGGGAAGAAGGAGCGGAGGAGGATGAGGCTGCCGGAGATGAAGGGTTCCGGCGGTCGGGGGAAGTCAGCGTTGGTCGGAAGAGGGTTTGGCGACTAGGACATACCTGGCGACCGGAGTTCTGCGCTCGTCGGTACATGGAGCTCGCCGGAGGGGGCGCGGCTGGAGGCGGCCAGGTGAGTCAGGTGGTACTGGTTTTTAATTTCTAGGGTTTTCTTTTGGTCGCTGGCGTTGGCGTCGACGACGGTGGTGTTGGTCGACTGACTTTGTGGTGGTGGTGGTTTGATCTGTTCGGGGCACGGTGGTAGGGAGCGGCCGTAGTAGTGGTGTACGGTCGCGGTGGAGGTGGTAGGGTTTCCGGCCAGTGGCCGTGGTCGGGGGTGTTCGTAGGGAGTTTGGCTGGAAGAGGGAACAGGAGGTCGAGGTTGACAGGGATGAGGCTGTTGGGTTGGTGACGGGGTGTGGTTTTGTTGATGGCTGTGGTAGGGTGCGACGAGGTTGGGACGGCGGTGACAGTGGTGAAGGTGATGGTGGTGGAGCGGGGAACAATGTGTCAGGGTTGTGTGGGTTTAGAATAGGGATAGGTTAGGGTTTAATTATGTCGGGATTGTCGACACGAAGGGGATGATGTATATGTAAAAATGGAATAAGATTGTGGATGGTGGAACACGGACACGATACACGTTTGGTTGTGGAATTTTGTGGATGAATAATGTGGAGGAGTACCTGCCTATTTATAGGAAGTGGCAATTCCCACTTAGATAATGATTAGGATTGTTTAAACCCAAATTAGATAAATCAATCTATTAAATTAAATCAATGAAATCAAATCTAAATCCAAATCCAAATCCAATTAAATCTAATTTAATTCCCTTAGTTTAAAATCAAATCAAAAAATCAAATTCCAATTATAGATATTAACTTAATCTATTTAAATGTATCCATGGAATCATATCAAATTTAAATTGTCACAAATATTTCAAAAATATGTTTTCCAAAAATACTATAATAATTAATTTTGAAAATTACATTATTTAAAATAAACAAATAAATAATTACAAAAATATATGTTTGTACAATTAATATTTACGTAGATATACTTTTCCAATTTACCATTTTATAGGAAAAATTTATTTATTATTATAACTATATAAATGAAAGGCTTTTCATAAAAGTCATAAACTTGAAAATAATAGCTAGAAATAATTTTTGTCTATATGAAAAAAATAATAAAAATAATATTTTTGTCACGACCCGCACCCGCTATAAGGGCACGTGTACGTAACAACGCCCAGCCCTCACCGTAAAAACGACGTAGAACGCTGTAGGTTTTCTACTCTAACAACAGTTTATATATATATATATATATATATATATATATATATATATATATATATATATATATATATATATATATATATATAAATCAAAACCTGTCGAGAATATGGTCAACTCCGAATGGAGGACAAGCAATGAATATATATGAATACTCTATCACAACTCTAAGATAATAAGTAAAGACTGAAAGATAAAGACAACAAGACTATAAAATATAACCTGTCAAGTCCATCACAAATAATATACAAGTCTAAGTCCCAGTCTCTAATACAATCCCAAAATATAATAAAATAACAAGTAGTAAGCTGGAGACAAGGTCCAGTCCAAAATGTCTATTCTAACTAAACTAAGCTAGAGGCTCGTCGGACGGAGCTAAGCCCTGCTGAACCAAGGTCTCCAAGTCTACGTCCACTACGTCAACTGGACCGTAGTAGGTAGGATAATCCTCCTCGCCACAATCTGTAAAATTTTGTCAACATATCCAGTCAGGATGGAACGAGCACAAATCTCAAATAACAATTCTAGTTAGACGATAATGAAAATATAGCAGTAAATAGATAGAATCTACGAAGTAAATAATGTGTACATGAATTATGGTAAGGCATGTCAAGGCTGTAATCTGAATGTAAGAACAGGAAAATAGTGTAAATTATGTACAAGAATCTGGAGCTATATCTATGTGAGTTTAGTATTAGTTTCAACATGTGATCGGCTTAGAACTTGAAACAATGTTTGGCCTGGCTAATCATATGTGAGTGTATGATTAACACTATACAATGATGATACAATAATATCTGTGGGGTATTGATCACATATCTACGCTAACACCCCCATCCCTGACCAATATAGTGGATCCAGTCATGACACGTCATGATACGTATTCTCTGAGGAGGTCGCGAGCCTACGCAGGAATCGTATCTATACAATGAACAATAAACAATGAAAACTTGCCCAGTGTATACCATATATAAGAGGAATAACATCTTATGACGGGATCAAGACAAATATCAATCCGTGTGAATAATGTGTCAAGAGAACGAGGATAATCTACACTAAATACTAGAAACAAAGACGATATCATAAAACAAAAATATTATCAGAGAATGTACTCACCTATGATGTGATGGATAGGTCGACTGAGTCCAAGAACAGTGCCTCGAGGACCTATAGATGGAATACTGTATCAATATA
>JANAVB010037023.1:55000-57500 GCA_029216955.1 Iris pallida
ACGAGCTGAGCCTGACTTGATAGGACAAATGGTTCATAGGCTTGATATCGACGCCGATAGTTTATATCAACAAGACCGTGCTTGTCTACTTTCCAACATTGACCTTCAATCAGATCGAACCAATCACACATGAATAACACAATCTTAGCAGGCTCTATTCTATAACTATATGTCAGCTCCACGATCTTCCATAGCACGCCATAGAAATCGTTGCCCGCATCAACATCTTTGTAGTTCGAAGATCTGATACACAAACAGCTGTTTTTGGTGGAGTCGAGATCCACAAAGTTGTCTCTGATCGGGCAAGTTGTTGACTTGAACCTAAACCCATTAATACAGTAGCTTGGCCATATTTTTGCAGCATAAATTGGTCCCTTGGCTAGCGTTCTAATAGACTCGTTCTCAAGTCTTGCGTATGGATGATCGACCTAAATACCACGAAAGAAGAAATTAAGCTCATTCTCAATCAAGTGCATATACAGAAAGGTAATTATAGAGTTCTCAAGTTTTACATATGCACTCAACCATGATGAAAAATAACGCCTCATTTCATGTTCTAGTTCTTCTTCTGTTATGTGTGGCTTACCTGACCTCACATCATCATTAAATATGCTGAAAACAACATCGTTCAATTAATGTAATAGTATAATAATCAATACTATTAAAATAATATAGACGTATTAATTACTTACCCCTCCAATTTTTCTACTTCCTCCTCATCGCAGTTGAGTAATACATACACCTGAGCAGCCCTTAGCTCATCATCGTTCAGATATCTCTTCTTCATTTTACCCGATGGCTTTCCTGGAGCATTAAATACCTTCAGTATTGTATCATTACTTTCATGATCTCCGTCGTCATTTTTGGAAGCTCTCGTTCTATTAGTTGCAATATGAGGCTTGAAATACATCAAAGAAAAGTTTGTAATCTCCTCGAGAACATAGGCTTCACAAATAGAACCCTCGACCCGTGCCTTATTTTTTTACCTTTTTTTAGGTGATTCAAATGTCGCTCGAACGGGTACATCCATCGATATTCGACGGGTCCACCAACACGTGCCTCATAGGATAGATGAATCTGCAAATGCTCTATAGAGTCGAAGAATCCAGGAGGAAACACCCTCTCTAGCTTGCACAGAGTTACCGCAATGTCCTTCTCTTGATTTTCTAGACGATCAACGAGCAATTTCTTAGAACAAAGATCCCTGAAGAATATGCTAAGCTCCGTCAATGGATCCCAAACTGCCTGCGGTAAGAATTCCCGAAATGCAATCGAAATTAACCTCTCCATGAATACGTGACAGTCGTGGCTCTTTATACCCGTCAATTTGTTTTTCTTTGGATCGACACATCTTCTCATATTTGACATATCCATTTGAAAATTTTAGGCCCTGGATCCACCGACAAAGTCTCACTTTATCCTCCTTGTCCAGCGAGAAAATTGACTTCGGCAGGAACTGTTTTCCATTCTGCTCCATCAGATGCAATGCAGGGCGTTTGCATATTTCTTCTAAGTCCAACCTGGCCTTGGAATTGTCTTTCATTTTTTCTTTTACGTCCATCACAATATTAATTATATTATCAAACACATTCTTCTCAATATGCATGACATCAAGATTATGTCTGATCAGATTGGTACTCCAGTATGGCAGATCCCAGAATATGCTCCTCTTTGTCCAGTTATGATCTCTACCAAATCCATCGTACTTGTACCCAGTTGTAGGATCTTCGATAGCACTTGAAAAATCTCTAACCTTCTCCCATATCGTGGCTTTGTACCACCTTGGCGGTGGATCACCCTTCTCTACAACGCCGGCACAGAATGCATTCCTGTTCCTTCTGAATGGATGATCTTTTGGCAGAAATTGCCGATGACAATCAAAGAAGCACGATTTTTCTCCGTGTTTCAAGCGAAAAGCCTTACTACGGTCCATGCAATACGGACATGAGAGACGACCATGAGTGCTCCATCCAGATAACATTCCATAGGCCGAAAAGTCGTTGATGGTCCACATAAGGGTTGCCTTCATCTGAAAATTCTGCTTCCTGGAAACATCGTACGTGTTAGCGCCTACTTCCATAACTGATTCAACTCATCTATCAAAGGCTGCAAGTACACATCAATGTTCTTCTTGGGATTGTTCGGACCAGGAATTATAACGGTTAGAAATATGTACTGAGTCTTCATGCACATCCAAGGCGGTAGGTTATACGGAGTGACAATCACAGGCCAGCACGAATACTGGGATCCCGAAAGACCAAAAGGAGTAAAACCGTCAGAAGATAGCCCCAACCTGACATTACGCGGATTTGAAGCAAAATTAGGATACACTCGATCAAAGTGCTTCCACGCTTCTCCATCGGATGGGTGATCCAACACTCCTTCAATCTGTTCTCGCATGTGCCAACTCATATTTTTGGCCGTCTCTTTCACCATAAATAATCTTTGCAACCGCAGCATTAAAGGCAAGTAGTGCATTGAATCGGTCGGTCTTCTTGCA
>JANAVB010037023.1:62500-103477 GCA_029216955.1 Iris pallida
TCATATAAAACTTTATTGAATAAAACCACTAGTATTTCATTTAGTATTTTAGAAATTATTATTAAAATAAAGTCCAAAATAATAATAATAATTTGGTTTACCAAAATTTATATATGAAAAATTATTGGGCTTTGATCCAATATAATAATTCAACTTATTTTAGAAGCCCATATGTGTTTTAATCACAATATCAGCCCAACATAACACAGATAAATCTAGTTTTATCAAAACCCAAGCCTAGAGCTCAATCCCTTCACTAGTTTGACCCAAGGATAAAACAACATTTAACAAAGTGGATAAGGAATACTTTTCTTGGATGAAGCCCAGAAGCCCAAACCAAAGCTCACAAAATCAATACAAATCCATACTTTTGATAATGCCATTCCATATGGTAATAATAGAAATAATTAACAATAATAAAACTAATATTTCTAAATACTTTATTCCTATACTCAGGAGTTTGCAAGTAAAGAAAACCAATATAACCTTTACTTATACCAATGAGGGGTAGAGCGAGAGAATAGAAAGAACGAGAGAGAAAGGAAGTGAGCTGCTCACCTCGGAAGGATGGACGGTAGAGCCGACCGCGAAGGATCCGGTCAAGGTGAACTTATTGGTATGGCGCTGGCCGGCCCAAAGTTACACGGTGGCCGGGCTGAAGACGATAGTGGCGGTGCTGGGTGGATAAGGGTTTCCACCGGCGCACGTTGGCGACGAAGGGCGGCGAGCGGCTTCGGAGGGGCGCACGGGGCCACGAAGGCTAGCGCTAGTGGAACGCCTGGCACTGTCGATGCTCGTCATCGAGCGGAGAGGCACACGGTGGTCCGCATCGAGGCGGTTCGGCTCAGGGTTGCGGGTAGGGCGAGTGACATGGTTTGGGAACGGCCGAAACGCAGCGCTTGGCATCACTCGTCGAGCTCAACTCTGGCGAAGCATGGCACTAACGAGAGAGATGAAGAAGAGGTAGGGAGTTCTGCCGAGGCACGTACGTAGCTGGTGGTCGTGCAGCAGAGTAGCCCATGACGCTAGAAAATGACACGGGCAATGACAGGGAGTAGCTGGGGCTGGTGGTTAGTGCTCGGTCGCAGATTGGGAGGGGGTCGCACAGTGGAAGGAGTGTGGCAGCGACAATGTGTTCAAGGCGGTCGATGCAGGTGAAGGCGGAGCACGGTTGTGGTTGGCGGTTTGGGGTGTGTTGATCAATCAGGGAGAGGAGGAGATGGGCGAGGGTGTTCGGTGTTGGCGATGGCTACAAAGTTGAAGTGGTGGTGGTGGTGACTTGTGTTGGTGGCGAAGTTGGTGATAGGTGTGTGATGGTGGAAAGTGGTTGCGGGAGGTGACATGGTGGCAGAGAAGAGAGGGCTGTGGCATGGGAGTGCAGCCACGACTACACGATCATGGGAGGAGAAGGCTGGGAACATGGCCATTTAATGGGATCTATGGTGATCGGGTGCTGTGGGTAAGGGCAGTTTAATGGTTGAGGAGAATTATAGAGTCAAGCCTCCTTTATATGTGGTAGATAAATTCCTAATTAGATAGATAGTAGGATTAGAAATCATATGGGTTAAATCCTTCCAGTGGTTTAAATCCCTCAAATATAAGTTGATCAAATCTTAAGCTACAATTCAAATCATAAATCAAATTTAAAACTTATTCAATAAAATCTAGATATTTGTTAACAATAATAATACTTTATAGCATCAAATAATTTGAATAATAATTTTTTCATAAATACAAAGTCTCATTAAAAATAATATAACAATATATTTTTATTGACCTAAAGCAATAAACTCTAAATCAAATATAACTCTAATATTTACTATCTATTATTTCAAATAACAATTTTTATAAATCAAAACCTTTAAAAATAAATGATAATAATAACCAAATAATTCTGTATTTATAGTTATCAATTTGTAAAATTTATATTAATAAATCAACAATTCTAAGTTATATTTTCTTTTGTAAGCATAAATCTCTTTTTGAAATAAATTTGGTAAAACTATTTTTCTTTCGAATATATATATATATATATATATATATATATATATATATATATATATATATATATATATATATATATATATATATATATACTAGAATATTTTAATAAAATATTTTCTAACTAGGAAGTGTTTAAAGCTAAAATAAAATAATAATAAAAATCAAAATTCGGGAAGAGGAGTTACAAATCTACCCACCTTAGAAATAAATTCGTCCTTGAATTTAAGGACTACTAGGATAGACATACTTGTTTGATCGGCAAAAAGATGGTAAGATTATGATAATAAAATTTTGATAAAATAGTTGAAAATAAAAAGAAAGAAAAAGATTCTTTAATAAGAGCATTGATCAACTAGGGTTGAAATGGAAGGGGTAAATAGGTATGGCCTGGTGTTGGAATCTTAGGCTGTGGTCTTGAATCCTAAAATGCTCTAAAATGTAAAAGCTAATAATAACCTCAAGGACAATTCATCAATCGAAGACTCTACCCACCTTAGACAATTTCTTTCTCGAAATACGAAGTGCACGATTAGTTATGATAAAGATTATAATAAAAAAAATGATACGATTACTAATCAAATTAGATACGCGTAATCGCGGATAGAATCGAAACCTTAAGGAAGGATGCGATTTGGCACAATCCAAAAAATATTAAAAATGAATGAGTCACGATTAATTTTGCTTAAGGATGATAAAAAATTTGGTTTAACACAATTGATCGTTTAGGCACGATCAAAATATAACCAAATTATATGGACAAGGATCTAGTCAAGGTTAAAATCTACTAATGCTTAAGGATTGAACCGAAGTAGGATTAGCTAAACGAAAAAATCATTAGGCACGATTAACTACTAATCGAACTTATGTAAGCATGATCGATGATCAAAAGTTTAACAAAGTCTAACATGATTAAAATTACTTGGATACAAGTAGGATGTAGTCACGATCAAGGCTAATCATGCAAGTCATCCAAGCATGATTAAAATTTGGCACACATATGAATATGATCAAAATAATCATGATTAAAGTGGAATACAAATCTAACATTAGCAATAATGGAGTTTGAAATATAGGCACGACTATGACTATAGTCAAATAGTTCAGTCACGATCAAAGTCGTTTAGGAACGATCAAAATTCAAATTTATTTGGCACGATTAACTATTTAAGCAAAATTATTTAGGCACGATAACAGAATCAAAATATAAAAAAATATACAAATTAACACGATCGAAATATGATCAAAATAGTCTAGTTGCGATCAATAGTCGTTAAAGATGATCCAAATTGAAATCTTTTAGCACAATCAATTATGTAGGCATGATCATAGAATCATAATCTAGGTATGATCATGAATCTAGTGGAAGGAATTCAAAAATAAGTTTAAAAGATTTACTAGGAAGACAAATAACGATATGAAAATAAAAGATGAGAAAAATAAAAGGGTAAAGACTAAATCAGAATTTTAAGTGAATGCATGAAATTGCAAACCATGAAATCGATAGTCATATGCCAAAAAGGATGTAATCTCTATAATATTCAAAAATCGTATGCATATATGAAGTCACCTTATCGAGAATTTATGCCTCGCCAGTATACACGTAGCTGCAGTAAACCCTTGGTTTCGTGACTCAACTATGATGTGTTATCGAATATTTTATTAACTCTATCAAATATTGACATAATAACTCAAAGCTCAAATAGGACAATTAAGACATAGTATTATTCGATAACCTACGCTTAATTGAAATTACTTTAACTTAGGGATCATGCCACACCAGTACGCTGCTGGCTGCAATAAACCTGCAGTCTCAATAATTCAAATAAATGGCGATAGTACGCTTTTGTCTTGCCATTGTAAGTCAACGAATATTCTTCTAACTATATCCATAAGAATTTAACGGAGCTTCTAGAAATTCAAACAAGTCGATTATGATAGAAAAATGTAAGTATCTATCCTTGAAGTGCAAGTATCAATTTTGAAAATAAAATGATCGTAAATGACTTGGAACTAATACATGGATAATTGAATCAGGTTAGGCTCAAAACTTAAAAGATGGAAATATAATATTAACTTAGAGAGAAATAATTATTTATGGCTAATGAAAACTAAATAAGTAATACAGACCGTACGATATGACGATGTTTAGAGAAGGTAGAAAATAAAATTGCATAAATGATCAAGATTGGAATTGAATCCTAGGAAGTCCTAATTTACCAAACGTATAGTCTACCCACCTTAGATCATACATTCGTATTAAAATTCAATAGTATATCCTTCTATGAAAGTCATCTAATAGGATTTAGAATTTAATGAATCCTTGGCTAAATCGTAGGTCTACTTAGCAACCTTAACTACCCAACAGTCAAATCGAATAAGGGACTCATACTCCTAGTTATCAAATCAATCCTAATTGTGAATGAGCAATTCTTAATCGTAGGCTCGCAGTAGTACGACTAATATGGTACTACCATGAGTTTGCATGATTTGTAAAAATTGACCTGCATGGGCCACCAAAAAAACTTGTCACGGTCGCATCCAATTTTCGGATGCGAGTCCGTGAGCAAGTCCACCTACGTCGCAGAATCAACGTAGTAAGCTGTCTAGACCTCAGTGCTCAAGATCGCAATATTGCTCATAATTAATATATTTTTATTGCTCATTCACACAACTAAATAAATTATAATATCCAAAGTTACATTTGATTAAAAATACAATGTCTCATAAAAATATAAAAGATAACTAAATGCATACTCAACTATCTAACTAGTCTCTAGGTTTTGGCCTTCAATACACCCGTATCTCCTCCAAGGATCCCATGCATAGAGTAGCAGCGAATATCTGAAAAATAGGTTTCCAGTTAGGAATGGAACGAGTACATTTCTAACAGCAGTTCCATTGATTGACAAAGTCTATAAAAAACAGTAAATAGTAAAGAAGTACCTGATGAACAGATGAGCGTAGAGTCATAAAACTGAACATAGAGTAAAAGCAGGTGAACATGGTAATGTAGGCAAGTGAGAACAGTACCAATACTGTAACTAACAATGTATAAAGTAGAACCAGAAAACTGCACCTATCTAGTGTGTTGAAATATCACTTTTGATATGTAAACGGCTAGGGATAAGATCCGGCCAATCGTACATATCGTGTGCGATAGCTATTATTCACGTTAGACCAATGGAATATTTTTGAGTATATTTACATGTCTACTAATGTATTTTTTTGCCCGACTAGTACTAAAGGATAAAAACATGTCATGAATACAAAAATTATACATTAGTTACGAACATAGTAATCATGAAATATAACATGCAAGGAATTCATAAAATACTACACATGTAACCATCGTATCGAGAATTAATAGAAAATCAATGTAAGATAATATTAAATACACGAATCATAGAAGTTATAAAATATAAAAACTATCAAAAAATGTACTCACCTGTGGTCCTTTGCTGGTGAAATCGATAATTTCGTTGGGTCCAGAATAGTGCAATTGGCTAGGATCGATATGAAGGAGTCCAATTTGACAAAGAGATAGGAAATATGTGATTAGTAATGGTCAAGCATAGGAAATTTGTCTTTAGAAAAAGGATTTTCTAGGATTTGAAAACTAAATATATTTCATTTAGTATATATATATATATATATATATATATATATATATATATGTATATATATATATGTATATATATATATATATATATATATATATATATATATATATATTTTTTTTCATTTAGTATATATATATATATATATATATATATATATATATATATATATATATCTATATATATATATATATATATATATATATATATATATATATATATATATATATATATATATATTTGAGGGTGTCCACTTCTTAATGGTGCTTGGAGGCATGCCTCCAAGGGGGCTCGAACACGCGCCACTGTGCCGGGGTGCTCCACCGTTCCCAACGGGCTACGGCCACTGGGACACACACACACACACACACGCACACACATACACACACACACACACACACACACACACACACACACACACACACACACACATATATATATATATATATATATATATATATATATATATATATATATATATATATATATATCATAGTAAGATATTTAGAAAAATATTTTCAAAACTAATTAGAATTATATCTAGAAGCATTTTAGATACTTAAAATCCTTTTTTAAGAAAATACTTATAATACTTCATATAAAACTACTAGTATTTTAGAAATTATAATTAAAATAAAGTCCAAAATAATAATAATAATAATTCGGTTTACCAAAATTTATATATGAAAAACTATTGGGCTTTGACCTAATATAATAATTCAACTTATTTTAGAAGCCCATATGTGATTTAATCGCAATATTTGCCCAACATAATACTGATAGTTTTATCGAAACCCAAGCCCAGAGCTCAATCCCTTCACTATTTTGACCCAAGGATAAAACAAAATTTAATAAAGTGAATAAGAAATAATTCTCTTGGATGAAGCCCATATGCCAAAACCAAATCCTACAAAATCAATACAAATCCATACTTTTGATACTGCCATTCCATATGGTAATAATAGAAATAATTAATAATAATACTAGTATTTCCATATACTTTATTCCTATAATCAGGAGTTTGCAAGGAAAGAAAACCAACAGAACCTTTACTTATACCAATGAGGGGCAGAGAGAGAGAGAGAGAGAGAGAGAGAGAGAGAGAGAGTAAAAAGAAAGAGAGAGAAAGAAAGAGAGCTGCTCAGCTCAGAAGGATGGGCGGCGGAGCTGACCGCGGAGGCTTCGGCCAAGGAGGACTCGTTGGCACGGCGCTGGCGGCACAGCGTCACACGACAGTCGGGCTGAAGACGCAAGATGTGGTGCTGGGTGGAGAAGGGTTTCTACTGGCGTGCGCGTTGGCGATGAAGGGTAGCGAACGGCTTCGGAGGGGCGCACGGAGCTATGAAAGTCGGCGCTGGAGGAACGCCCGGCGCTATCGGTGCTCATCGTCGAGCGGGGAGGCGCGCGGTGGTCCACATCGAGACAGTCCGGCTCAGAATTATGGGTGGGGCGAGTGACATGGTTTGGTAATGGCAGGAACGTGAAGCTCGTCGAGCTCAACGCTGGCGAAGCATGGCACTCACGAGAGAGATAAAAAAGAGGGATGAGGTTCTACTGAGGCACGTGTACGGCTGTGGTCGTACAGTAGAGTAGCCCACGGTGCTGGAAAATGGCACGGCCATCGACATGGAGTAGCTGGGGCTGGTGGTTGGTGCTCGATCGCAGATCGGGAGGGGGTCACACGGCGGATGGAGTGTGGCAGCGAATGGTAGGTTAGAGGCGGTCGATGTAGGTGAAGGCGGAGCACAGTTATGGTTGGCGGTTGGGGGTGTGTCGATCAGTTGGAGAGAGGAAGAGATAGGCGAGGGTGCTCGGTGGTGGCGATGGCTACAGTATTGAAGTGGTGGTGGTGGTGATTTGTATTGGTGGCAAAGGTGGTGATGGGTGTGTGATGGTGGCAGGTGGTTGCCGGAGGTGACAGGGAGGCAGAGGAGAGGGGTCTGTAGCATGGCAACACATCCACGGCTACACGATCATGGGAGAAGGAGGCCGGGAACGTGGCCGTGTGATGGGGTCTGCCGTGATCGGGTGTTATGGGTAGGGGCAGTTTAATGGTCGAGGGGAATTATAAAGTCAAGCCTCCTTTATATGTAGCAGATGAATTCCTGATTAGATAGAGACTAGAATTAGAAATCATATGGGTTAAATCCTTCCAGAGGTTTAAATCCATCAAATATAAGTTGATCAAATCTTAAGCTATAATTCAAATCATAAATCAAACTTAAAACTTATTTGATAAAATCTAGATATTTGATAACAATAATAATACATAATAGCATCAGATAATTTGAATAATAAATTTTTCATAAATTCAAAATCTCATTAAAAATAGTATAACAATATATTTTTATTGGTCTAAAGCAATAAAAACTAAATCAAATATAAATCTAATATTTACTATCCATTATTTCAAATAACAATTTTATAAATCAAAAACCTTTGAAAATAAATGATAATAGTAACCAAATAATTCTATATTTATAGTTATCAATTTGTAAAATTTATATTAATAAATCAACAATTCCAAGATACATTTTCTTTTGTAAGCATAAATCTCTTTTTGAAATAAATTTGGTAAAACTATTTTCCTTTCAAAAATATATATACTAGAATATTTTAATAAAATAATTTCTAATTAGGAAGTGTTTAAAGCTAAAATAAAATAATAATAAAAATTGAAATTCAGGAAGAGGAGTTACAAATATTAGGATAGAGAAGGTTAAACAAAGACAAATAGAAGTCTCGAGGAATATGAGGGAGAAGGAATCATTTTAATTAGACCAAATGTAGACACTTCCCATAGATAGTTAGACGAGGGTTTGAACGATCATTTAATCCATTACAAAATGTTTATACTGTTGGCCCATGCAGCCATGATCAACCTGATTTCGATAACTGACTTAAACTCCAACTTTGGTATAAAAAGACAGAAGGTCGCAGCAGATATCGTCAAAGCTAATTTTTTCTACTTTGTTCTGTATTTTCTATTAGTGAGTCTAGATAATTTGTGAGTCGGGATCACTGGTAATTTAGAAGAATATCCTCATATACCCATTTTTTGACGCAAACCAAACCAAATATTCAAAACCTTTACTAAACTAAAACTTGCCAGAAAACCCCTTAGCCGAACTCGGGCCGAGTTCTAACTGAACTCGGTCCACCTGAATCACTCCTGGTCAGCAGAAAATTCCTACTCCTTTGGATCTTTAATGTTCAAAATTATGAACGTTGTCCTAGCCGAGTTTTGCCCGAATTCTGGTTTAAAAATTCCTATAAATAGAGAAGAATTTGTCATTTCTAATCACTCATTCATTCTTCATATTCTCTATTTATTCTAAAGCCTTCATATCTACAAAGAGCTTTCAATCTTCCTTTTTTCAAGACAACTCATATTCTTCTAAGTGTCGGTGGTTTCCGATTAGGAGTATTTGAGTTGTACAAGCTTGGAGTATAAAAGCTTTTTCTAGACAGGTGTTGAAGTTTGATCGTGGACAACGGATTAAAATATGACCGTGTTAAAGTTGGCCTGTTCTTCGAACTAAAGCATGCGGTGTAATATCTATTTCAAATAATAGATTTAACATTGAGCAGAGTTCTCGAGACTGGACTAGTCCTCTCAGAAAAAAATCAGTATAAAATCTTGGTGTCAGCGTATTACTTTTTTGCCCCTATTTAATTATTGCTTTACTTTACTGCTTTTAAGTATTTACTTATATCTGCCTTTACCTGCTTAAATTTTTATAAGGAATATTTTTTTGCTGCACTCTATTCACCCCCTATAGAGGTGCCACGATCCTATAATTGGTATCAGAGCATATTTTCTCTCTAGTTAGATTTAATCTCCTTAAGATATGACATCATTATACACTAGCAATGGTGAAGACCAGTCTATAAATAGGCCACCCCTATTTGATGGCACAAACTACACATATTGGAAGACACGAATAAGCTTTTACCTCAAGTCTTTTGATTTTGATTTATGGTCAATTGTCATCGATGGTTACAAGAAACCACTACCTTGTTGGAGTGGGTGGGGTTCCCAACCTATGTGGAGAAGATACCGGAGTGCGACGAGCACCGTCTGTGTGTCAGAGAAGCTCGGGGAGGTGACGAGGCCAGTCGGAGATGACGGAGATACACGAGAGCTGACCAGAGGAGCTGCTAGAACAGAGGAGACAGAGTTTGGGCTGAACTCTGCCCCCACACAGAGTTCTAGCCGAACTCTGCCGTTTGGTTCTAGAACTGTTCTGATTGCCAATACAGAGTTATGGCCGAACTCTGTGTGTCGGGGCTGAAGCATTTTTTCAGGGTGATTTAATCACCGTTGGATCGTATCCTACAGTCTAGGTTTTGCTGCAGATTAGGGGGTTTATACATGGTTATTGTTGTTTGCAAAAACAAAAGTATAGAACTTTATTGATACAAACTGTAATAAAGATTACAAGAATTCTGAGAATATTACAACTATAGGAATCCAATCTTGATGACGATTGCTTTATCCCTTGGACGATGTGAACTGTGAAGACGAAGCCTTTGAAGTTGAAAACAACTCTGGAAATTGAAGGCAAAAGCCTCTGAAGTTGAAGACAAAAGTCTCGGAAGAATGCAGCAGCACTTTGGCAAGAACTCCTGAACTCTCTGATTTCTGATCTCTGATCTTGATCCTCTTGAAATGAAGACTTGAAACTCTATTTATAGAGTTCTAAAAATGACTAACTTTCAGTTATTTTGGACTGCGCAGGATGATTTACGCAGCATTGGTTTGTGCAGCATTGATTTGCGCAGACAGTTACTGGATCGTGGGCCAACTATCATGGACACATGGCATCATTTGATAGAAATGCGCATGATCGTGCATAAACAGTTGCCACGTAATGAGCAATCGATGGCATGAATGCCACGTGTAACTTATCAGTTATATTGATGGAGTGCGCAGAGTTGAATTGCGCATACATGGTTTGCACAGACTCAAACTGCGCAGGATTGGTTTGCGCTGCCAGCTGTCAGCCGCCCTCGAGCACTGTACGGCGCAGGAAACGAACAGACTCCTTGTTATCCGCGCTGTCAGTTGTCAGAGAAGATTTGATTTGATTTGGTAATGATGACTTCTGCCACGTCAGTCTGCGCAGTTGGAAGTGTGTGCAAAGCAGTATGCGCAATCGGATTGCTGCGCAATCTGTTGTCTGCGCAATTCATCCAAATGATGGGTTTTTTGATTTCTTTGACTTTCTTGATTGATGCAACTTGATTTTTTAGGACCTACAAGACCCCCTTCAAAGTTTTCGAAAGTTGATTTGATTCAAAGTTTCGAAATACTTTGAATTTTTGAATTTTGAATCAAGTTGCGCATGATGATGAGCTGTCTGCGTAAAGTGAAGTGCCCCCAAATTTTAGGCGCAATCCAAGGCAGCCGTTTCGTATTTCAAAGGCTATAAATAGCTGTCCTTTCATTTTCAATTCTTTACTTTACAATCTCGAAAAAATCTCCTCTAAGCCCTTACTGTCTTCCAACTCCAACGACTTGCCATGGCGCTCCGACGATCTAATGCTGCCGCCGCCGCCGCCGCAAAGGGAAAAGCTCCGGCCGAGTCATCTGACAGAGTTGCACGGCGAGCATCTCGACATGAGTCCGCGCACCCTGCTCTGATAGGTAGTTAAACCGATCGAAAACCCTTTTTAGGGTGTTTCGACTTCGAAACTCATCTCTTTTTAGAGATGAGTTCAAATTGCGCCACCCTTTTTAGGGTTTTTGGTTGCATAAACAGTCAGTCTTCATTTTTATGAAGGCTGTAATCCTGTGCAATCTATCGAATTGTGCTGACAGAAATTCAGCGCAATCGATTGATTTGTGCTGGATGTCAGCGCAGTCGATTGGTTTGCGCTGGATGTCAGCACAATCGATTGGTTTACGTACCCTGATGAGATGCACAAACTGATGTTGCACAATCTATGTCAGCACAATCTGAGGATTGTGTACTCTACTGTTTTGTTTGTCTAAAAAAAATAGAGTCTTTGACTTGTACTGATCTTCATCTGTTTTTTTTTGATGCAGTTGAAACCAATGAAGATCCAAACTATGGACATTTTGTGGGAACTCTCACAGAGTCTGAATACAAAGAGGATCTGTCTCACGTTCATTACCCTCAGTACGATCTGTCGGCTTCTCGTCAGGCAATATTGATTTCCCAGGACAACGAAACTTTAATGTGTCTGATGAATGGACAGCCTCTGGAATCAGCAGATGCTGTTATCCACAAGAAACCCTTATTCTTGTTTGGTGACGCCTTTGAAAAAGTCTCCCAGCCTAGGCCAAAGATGAAAGAGATGGTAGTCCACCGGGAAGATAGATCATTCTTCATTCCTGACATTTCTCGCTGCCTCCCTTTGTCGCGGTACGCTCATGCGAGCTACCCAAGGAAAATGGATTGGAACATCACCCTTCTCCAGGATGCTCGTGCAGGGAAGATCTTTGTAAAGAAGGTTAACGGGAAAGATATGTTTTACAGCTCCTCTGACAGATACAGTATTATGTTGAGAGGTTTGAGACCCGGCTGCATTCCACCGGAAAACTCCTCTATGCTGATGCCCGTCAGAACCCCTATATCCGCAAATGAATTTGCGAAGGAAGAAGGAAGATACCCTGAACAGGATATCAGAATGACTGGATTAGAGAATCCAGATTACAAATGATGGAATTGCATTGCAAATTGGGTTCTGACAGCCTTCCAAGACAAACTTCAACAGATTAACCTGTTTCAAGCAGTGCATGCCACTATATACGGCTTTGCTCCTAACCCTCATATGTTTTTGGCCTTGGCTGAGCGATACAATTACAGGACAGGAACCTTCATGACCCCGGGTGGAGAGATGGGGTTTGCACTTCACGAGATGAAGTACATCTCATACTTGCCCGTGGCGGATGCTCCGTATGAGGAGTTTGTTCCCACAAATGACGAGTTGGAGAAACTCAGAAAAGAAAATGCAGAAATGGTAGCAGTATTTGAGGAACTGCTGTGCCATTACAAGATTTGCTCTTTGTACTATAAGAGTGCTACGGCCAACACTTGCTATTCTTCGAAGTGGTTGCCATACTTGTTCTTAAATCATATTGAAGAGAAGAAAACCAAGGAAAATGACAAATGTTACCCTCATTTTTTCAAACCCTTAAGTAACACGGAAGTCATGAAGATGATGGAAGAAAGTAAACATTATGATAAGGAAATGAAGGATGATTATCAATGTCCACCTTTAAAGAAGGGTGACATTTTGGAGAGTTTTTTGAGAATGGGTTACAGACCCATGCCCAAAGAAGCCCAGTTAGCAGGGTTTCTGACACACTGGCTCAGACGATTCGTGGTCCCGGGATCTAGTGCAGTGGACCGTTTTCATCGCGGTGTACTTTTTGCTGCCGTCAAGCTAGTCTTCGGTTATAAGGTTGACTTGTTATCAGCAATGACCTGCAGATTGAATGCGAGTCTTCGCTTGTATGTTGACTCGATGCTAAAGGCAAAGGGAGAGAAAGAATTCCCCCGTCTCGAACTGCCGTGCACTTATCTCTTTGGATGGTTACTCCTCCACTATCCAACTTTAATGGACCCTGGTATGGGACCAGTAGATGGCAGCTTCTTGTACAGATATTCTCAGGGTAAATGGAAGTACACCTCTCTGAGTGAGTGCAGATTTGTTTTAAATTTGAACAGAGGATGGAACTTCTGTTGCGCCCCTCTCCCTGCCGGTCATGACCAGATGCCACCCAACATGGTAGATTCAAAGCTGCAGCCCTTAAACCGTGTGGCCTTTGAATGGTTGAAGACAATTCGACCATCTCATTTAGTATACCGCTTTGAAGAAGAATGCTTTTTGGAACCATACCTCCCTAGCCATTTTGCTAGATAATTTGGGTATGATCAGTTCCACGTAGGGAACGCAATCACCTGCCTTCAGGACAAGGGTTTCTTGATTGACGGGGCCCGAGCTTGGGCCTACTACAATGCCCGTGACACAAAGGCTACCTTTTCGATGCCACCAAAGAGCACTCCTCAAGGGCCTCGGATGCACTTTACATACTCGGTATTTACACATCTGCAAATTTGCCGAGAACTTTAATCTCGCCGATAGTTTTGCTTCTGCGATAAGATTGAGGAAAGGGAGGATAGCTTTATCAATCCCTGCCAATGATGAGGCAAATGAGCCGGCGGATGAACCCCTAGAAACTTCAAGAGAAATGATGTTCTAACAAGAGGTAAACACAGCAATGCGTATCTCTCTGAAAGTGGGAAAGTCTCCTGCCAAGAAAAGAAGAAGAGAGGAGCCTCCTGCTCCTGCAGCAAAGAAAAAATTGGTCTTGGAGCATTCTTCTGATAAAGTGACTACAAGATCCCAATCTCGACAGCTAGCCGAGACAAATCAGAAAGTTGCTACTACACCAACTTCTATACAGAAACAAACAGCACCAATAAATGTGGAGAGTCCCGACAGACCTCTACACAGAAAGAAGAAGAAGTTGGTCACCAGAAGAAATTTAGAAGCCTCTTCTTCCAAACAACTCCTGACTTCAGTAGATGCTGCAGCAGGATTTATAATGCCATCTTCCATACCTATTTCTGAATCAGGGAGTAAAACCCTTGAAGAGACTGAACAGAGGGGAGATCTTGACCCCAGAACTGAAGTTGAAACACTCAGGGAAAACATCATTGAAGAGGAGCTAAATATTACACGACCTCTTTCACCTGTCGCGGAGACGACTCAGCTTCCTCCTACTCCAAAGACTCTTCGTGAAGAAGAAGAGCGTGAAATGATCGAAGCTTTAGAAGATTGTTATAGCCTGCAGGAGGATCTAACCGCAACTGACAGTGGGAATGCAGCCCAAGAAGAAGAAGAAGATAAGGATGAAGAAAGCTCTTCGTCTGGAAATATTGATAAGTATATACAGAATCCTGAAGGGGACAACGAAGAACACATATCTCTTGATACCGCCGACGATGTTTCGGATCCTAAAAAGGATATTGAAGTAGAGGCGTCCGTAGAAAAGGTTGTTAACCCTGATGAAGACGTCGAGATAGAAATATCTCCTGAAGAAGTGGCTGGTGAAGATGTTCAGCAAGAGAATCCCGCCACCGAACCCCAAGGTATAAAACGAGATTTAACAATCTTCTTTCTTTAAAATAGATTGATATCTAATATCTTCATTTGTAGTTCTTGCAGATCTTGATACTCTACCAACACCTCCGATGGACCTGGCTATGGTGCCTATTCCAACGGTAGTTGTTAGTAGTAGCCATCACTTATCTTGCGGCTCTGAAGCGGGCAGCAGCCAAGCTGTCGTAATTGAAGCTACTTCCGTTCAACGGGAGTCTATTCCAGCAGGAAATGCAGTTGTTGTTAGATCCAATCAAGGTAAGACTGCTTTTAATTTGATCTTTTTATTTATTGGCAAATTAGTAAAATAATAATTTTACTTTTTGCAGAAGAACAAACAGGAGGAGCAGCTAGTTCCACTCTGGCTCCTTTGTTTAAAGAGCCCATCATTCAGCAGCAAAGGATTGAGAAACCGACTACCCCATCCTCAACAGGGGTAGCTTCGACTCCTGGAACTATAGCCATCAATCAGCAAGTTGTACAATCATTTACCAAGTGCTTTTTTGAATCGTTGTGATCTCTTGCCCATAAGATGATAGAGAAGGAAGGAGCTGACTTTATTATGGTTAGGAAGCCAACTTCTTTTTTAATAAGAGCCATAAGGGATCAAGGAGATGAGGCTCAAGCTATTCTTCTTGAACATATATTGGATGAGTTGGAAGTATCCATAAAGAAATATAAAGAGCTCAAGAAGAAGAATATAGACTCTCTGGTGCAAGCCGAATATGAGCGACTAGCCCAAGAAGCTGATATTAAAAGGATAAACCTTCAGAACCTTTTAGAAGCTCATTCTGCAAAGTCAGCTGAATTCAACTCAAAGATAGAATTAGTTACTTTGGCAGCTGAGAACAAAGGACAGAGGCTTACTGGATTGAAAGCGGAAATTATTCGCCTTCAGAAGGAATTTGAAGAAGAAACTGCCAATCAACGACTTATGATTGAACAACTCAATGCCCTAATTCAGGAGAAAAATGAGTATGAAGAGACTCATAGTGCTGAAATTACCCGCAGGACAATAGATATGCCTATTTTTGATGAAGAAAAAGGGATGGAAGAAGCAAGAATGAGAGTAACAACTAGTCACGAAGAAGAGTTGCAGACCTTGAAGCAACAGATCAACAATTTGATTGTTTCTCCCTCTTGATTGAAACTCTTTTGTATCTTTGTTTTTGTTGCTGTGGAAGCATTTTGTACTGTCTTATATTCTGATTAAATAAAAGACATTTTGTTGTGGCTCCATTATTTATTGCATATCTTATTCAGATATAAATAATAGATAGATATTTATTGACAACTTAATCGAAAACGACAAGTTGCTGATGTAGAAGATGAACGATGATGAATCGTCAATGTATATGAAAAATGAGTGAACGGGAATACCGTCAAATAACAATGAAAGAACGAGTAAATCGTCAAATAATGTTGAAATGAACGAATTAACCGTCAAATGATAATAAATGAACGGGTTAACCGTCAAAATAGATGAACGGATGAACCGTCAGATATTAACGAACGGACGAATCGTCGGATGAGTGTAATAAATGAATGAATGAACCGTCAGGTGAATGTGATAAATGAACGGATGAACCGTCGGATGAATGTAAATAAATGAACGGATGAACCGTCAGGTGAATGTGATAAATGAACGGATGAACCGTCGGATGAATGTGATAAATGAACGGATGAACCGTCGGAAGTTAATGAACGGATGCACCGTCTGATGAATGTAATAAATGAACGGATGAACCGTCGTTTCATTATTTGAGGAACTTCTGTCTATAAATATAGCAGAAATCTGACAGGAATAAACACTTCTGCTTTTCAACATAAAAATGTCGTCCGGAGAAGCATCTAAGAAGGCCGAAATTGCCTCGAAGGTTGAGAAGGGCACTGAAGAACGCCCTGCCGATCCAATCCAGCCGAAGGAGGCAAAAGCAGGCGAAGGTCCGTCGGTACCTCAGCCACCACAAGACATCTTGGACTTCCTGCTCGAACCTGGAAGGACTAAAGAAGAAGAAGCCATGAGGATGGCCGCCTGCAAGTTTCTTGTGGGATCCAGCAAGGAGGTTCTCGACTCTTTTGCTGACCATATTTTTGAGAAGGACGGCAGTGGCCCTCGTCCAAATGTAGAGAAAGATGATAGTGACCTTTAATATTATGTACTATCATATGATGAAATAAAATTTGTATTTTATTTATGAACTTGATCCTGTCTGATAATTTTTACAAGCATTTACATTTATACATAATACTTCTTAAGAAATTTGCCATTGATAGGCATCATAGCAACTCGACCATCCAGTTCTGAAAGTTGATAAGCTCCGTTTGAGAAGACTTTGCTCACAACATAGGGACCTTCCCATTTCGCATCGAATTTCCCTTTGCTCATATGAGTCATAGTCATAGGACGTCTGACCGTTAGAACAAGTTCTCCTTGCTGAAAGGCTCTGACCTTCACTTTACGATTAAATGTCTTGAGATACGGGCTTGGTATAACTCAATATGCTGTTGAGCCATTAACCGTTTTTCATCCAATGCTTCCAACTCTTGGAGTCGAAGAAGGTCATTATTTTCTGTGGTAAGCTCATTGGCAATAGCAATCCTTAAAAAGGAATTTGTAACTCCAAAGGAAGGACAGCTTCACAGCCATACACCAAAGAGAAAGGTGTAAAGCCTGTAGGATTGCGGACTGTAGTTCGATAGGCCCAAAGACATTCGCCAAGTTTCTCGCTCCAATTCCGTTTGTTAGTGGATACAAACTTCTTAAGGAGCTTAATAATGGTTTTGTTAAAGGCTTCAGCTAAACCATTAGCGGCAGGATTGTACGCCGTCGAAGCAACGTTGTTAATCCGATGATCATCGCAGAATCTAGTAAATTTCTGACTAATGAATTGAGGTCCATTGTCATGAATGATTCTGCGAGGTACATCGAATCTATAGATGACATGGTGTTTAACGAAATTGATGACACTGCTAGTCTTGACTTCAGCCAGAGGTATAGCTTCGGCCCACTTGGAGAAGTAATCGATTATCGCCAATATGAACCGATGTCCTCTAGAAGAAGGAGGATTAATAGGACCTATGATGTCCATACCCCAAGCTTCAAAAGGCCATGAAGCAGCAGTCGGGTGTAAGAATTTCGAGGGTTGATGAATGAAGTCTGTATGGTTTTGACAAGCACGACATTTCCTTGCATATTCAATGGCATCTGATACCATAGAGGGCCAATAATAACCCATACGTCTAATACGATCCTGTAATTTAGGACCAGGTTGATGTGCTCCACAGACGCCATCATGAGCTTCATGTAACACTTGTTTGGCTTCATCACCAGCTAAACAGCGTAGAAGAAGACCATCATAAGTTCGCCGATAGAGGGTCTTGGTAGTTTGATTGTAATAGAATCGGAGAGATCGTCGACGAACGCTTGTAGCCTCCTTAGGATCTTCGGGGAGTATGTCATGAGCCACAAAGTCAATGAAAGGAGTTCTCTAATCTTCATCAATAACATTGACTTCAGCAAAATTACTGAATTCAATATTACGATTGTTTTCGATGCAGAACAGTTCTCGGTTGGAGATAACCACGACCTGCTGTCTTTTGATAGGGATGGCTAAGACAGCTGCAAGATTGGCCAAAGCATCGACTTCAGTATTGCAAGCTCGTCGAACATAGTCAATAAAGAAGGCTTTGAATGATGTAGCTATATTGATTGCCGCCTCATGATAAGACACTAGGTCTTGATGACGGACTTCATAGGTTCCTCTAACCTGGTTTACAACCAATTTAGAGTCACCATAGACTTCCAGATATTCAACATTCAGTTGTTTAGCTAGCTGAAGGCCGACAAGTAAGGCATTGTACTCTGCCACATTATTGAAGCAAGGTTCATCTAAAGAGTAGGCTCTTTGGATAGTTAATCCGTCTGGAGAAACGAGGACAACTCCAACACCTGCCACTATAGCACCATTTGGTCCAATTCTTGATGCACCATCAAAGAATAAATGCCAGGTTAGAAACTCTTCGGAGATCATGTTGACTTCTAACGTCTCGTCAGGAATTTCGTCATAGAGTTTAGATGTTTCAGGCACAGGATGAGCCGCTAAGAAGTCCGCCAGCGCTTGACCTTTGACAGACTTTTGTGGAACATACACCATGTCATATTGAGCTAGCAGGATTGCCCATATAGCCAACCGAGAATTAAGTGTACTTGGTTTCTTCATGAGTACCCGGAGAGGGTTAACTCGAGATATAACATGAATAGTTTGACCAATGATATAATGCCTCGTCTTTTGCACAGCAAACATGAGAGCCAAGCATTCTTTCTCGACAGGACTATAACGGTATTCAGTACCAATCATAGTTCGGCTAAGATAGTAGATAGCTTGTTCATGGCCTTCTTTGTTCTTTTGGGCAAGTAAGGCACCCAATGAATGGTCCATAGCACGGACATACATCAAGAATGGAATGCCAGAGATAGGTGGCACCAAAACTGGTGGGTTCATAAGATATTGTTTGATATCGTCGAATGCTCGTTGACATTCTTCAGTCCAAACAAAAGATACACCCTTCTTCATTAGTTGAGTGAATGGTCTGCAGCGTCCAGACAAGTTCGAAATGAATCGCCTGATGTACGCAAGTCGGCCTTGGAATCCTCGTAGCTCTTTTAGGTTGCGTGGAGGACGCATCTCTTGGATGGCTTTGATTTTCTCGGGATCCACGTGTATACCCTTAGAGGTAATAACGAAGCCGAGAAACTTGCCACTAGAGACACCCAAGAATGACTTGGTGGGATTCATCTTGAGCTGATGTTGACGCATGAGATTAAATATTGTTCTCAAATCTTGGATGTGATCTTCTTTTAGACGACTTTTAACAGCAATATCGTCCACGTAACATTCGACTGTTTTGCGAAGATGATCTTTGAAAATAGTACTCATAGCACGTTGGTAAGTTGCACCAGCATTTTTAAGACCAAATGGCATCACTGTATAACAATAAACACCACGAGGAGTGCGGAAAGATGTATGCTTTTCATCTTCAGGATGCATTTTGATCTGATTATACTCGAAAAATCCATCCATAAAAGATATCCTTTCGAACCCACAAGTATTGTCAATTATGACGTCTGTGATAGGAAGGAAATTCATCTTTTGGATATGCTTCATTGAGATCTCAGAAGTCGATACAGACTCAACTTATCCAGTTTTCTTCAGAACTGGGACGACATTGGCTACCCAATCAGGATGCTGCTTTCTCGAATAAAGCCACAAGCGATGAGCTTCTTGACTTCATCATCAATTGCGTCCATCATTTCAGGCTTAAACCGCCTTTGTTGTTGTTTGACTGGTTTAGCATTAGGAAGAATGTTCAGTTTGTGAGTAGCAATCTTAGGATCTAAACCTGGCATGTCTTCATAACTCCAGGCAAGATGTCGATATATTCTTTAATAAGAAGAATCAACTCTTGTTTGTCTGCTTCTGGAAGATTTTTGCTAATAAAAATTGGCCGAGGTGAATCTCTTTCTCCTACATCAATTTGAAGTAGTTGATCTTCAGTAGGAGGTTCACGTTGTTCAAATCGAAGTACCCATTGGTTATCCATATGTTGAGCCCAAGGATCTGTTTCCGGACTTTCTTCAACATCTTCATCACAGCCTTCTGGTAGTTCAACAGAGACCATGTTAGAAGATACATTATACGATGGACTTCACCGATGCTAGTATCGGAATCCCATGATCTGGAATCAGAAGAGTTAGAACGTTCTTCACTATCTGATTCAGAAGCCGCTGGGGATAACAATGGAGGAGAAGTATATCCGAGATTTCTTGGTCCTGTCATAATACATTTGTGATTTTCCGTTTGGAACTGTTGTACGAATGGGAGTTCGTCTACCTTTACCATAGTTAAGGCCACTCTTAAAGTCGTAACCCATCTTTCGGAGGATGTCTTTTGATTGTTGACTATAACGATGGAACTGGAGACGTCCCGTATCGTTAACTTTGCTATCATCCGAATAGTTAATCTTGTTTCCGGTCTTTTATATAAAAATGCTGAACTTTCACCTTTCTTTAAAGAAGGATGAATACGGTAAGAATCATCTGGATCTTCAAGCGAGACTTCTGTCTGAAGAGATTGTACGACTCCCAGTGTAATTGATTGGAAGCTATCTAACATATCCAAATAACTTTTAGTATAATAAATAACATCAATATACTGGAAAGTAGGTGTTTTTCATTGATTTGTACATCAGTATTTACAACAGGACCTTTAACCTTAGCAGATTTGGTCAAATTGATTACAAGAGGGGGAGAAGAAGAACGTGGAGGAGGCTTGTTACGACGGAGGTCGATAACAAGTGGCTCAGAAGAGGTGAGCTCCCTTTTGTGATTTAGATCAACAACAAGTGGCTCAGAAGGAATGAGCTGCTTTTTGTCTTTGTTACGACGTAAGTTGAAACAAGTGGCTCAGAAGAGGTGAGCTCCTTTGATTTTCATCAGCATCAACTGATTTCTTTTGAACTGGTAAGTGAATAACCAGTGGCTTGGAAGATTGAGGATGAGAAACTCGCCCCTTAACAGGTATGAAGAGTGTCTTGAGGTACTACTTTTTGATCTTCTTCAGTATCCATAGCCAATACTACCTTCATAAATTCATCCTTGTACATACGAGCATCGTTGCAATAAGCTTCAACACCCTTGAAAGGATAAAGGTCCGCAACTTCCTTATGAACATGTCCTTTGTCATCAACATATTTAAAACATTGATGAAGAGTTGATGGAACGACATTGTGTTCATGGAGGAATGGCCTTCCCAGGAGAGCATTATAAGAAAACCATGATTGTCAATGATATAAAAGGTCACCTTTGTGCGAAGATTGCCTATTTGGAGTTTTAGACGAATCTTGCCCAAAGGTTCACTCTTTCCTTGATTAAATCCCAGAATAGTAGTGATCGTGGTTGAAAGACTATGCACTAGTATCTTCAATGCATCTAGCATTGTCTTTGGCATAATACTAAGTGCAGACCCTGGATCTATCAGGATACGATCAACCTTCATTGAATCTACATATCCTGTATAATAAAGAGGACGATCATGTCTATTATCTTCTATTAGCATATCATCCTGAGTGAAAGTAATATTTGGGATCAGTTCCAAGACACTATGACTGTGATGACAAGAGACTGATTCTGATTCTGGCTTCTTAAGAAGAGTTAAGCAAGTTTCAGCCTGCATCAGAGCTTCACTTAGAGTTTCTCGTGTCTCTTTGGAAAGACGCAAGAGTTCAAAGATTGACAGCCTAGCTGGTGTATTGGCTAATTGAGCCAATATCAAAGTTGTAAGGCTTCTCAAGCCCAGTAGGAGATGACTTCTTTAGAGGTTTGTCAAATCGAACTTGTTGCTTGCCTTTGTCAGCCGTTGTTGGCTTAGGAGGAATTGATACTACAACTGGTGAAGATGTAGAAGGGACCTCTTCAACAGATGCAGGTTGTGCCAGAGCAGGTTCGAAAGAAGAAACAGGATCCTTTTGACCTTCAGAATGATCTTTCAAATAAGCTTTTCCTGATCTTGTGCCTAACAGAATCTCTTCGTTAACAATAGGATCAAAAGATACCATGTTACAGATTTTGGTTTTGCCTTTAGAACGAGTTTTCTTCTTGGAGATATCTCAAATTCTGGAGCAAGATCAGGATAGATCCACATAATTTCACCATTGTCAAGAGACAAGGGAATAAGACCTTCATTGGATGGAAGCGGAGATTCTCAATCTCAAGGGTTGCTTTAGGAATCGGAATGACACCATGCTGTATCATCTGCGGAGGGAAATCTCCAAATTGGACTGAAACCATATTTGCAGTAACAGTCTTCTCATCTTGTTGCAAAGTGACTACCCCTGCATTAACAATCTCTTGAATCTTACCTTTGAGCACATAGCATGCTCGAGTAGGATGTCCAATGAATCGGTGATAGACACAATACTTGGGATGATCAGTCTTATTGACTTCATCAGGTTTCTTTGGATCAGGGAGTTGAATTTTGTTGCTTTTGAGTAAACACTCAAAGATACTTGTAGTGTCATTTTCGTCAAAGGAATATTCTACCTTCGGACGAGGTTCCCTCGGTGGAGGTGCAGAAGGAGTAGAGTAGATAGGTGGGGCCACATTGACAGCCAAAGATTCTTTATTTTTGTTCAAGTTAATGTTTAAAGTCTCTTTCGCTTTGCGATTGTTCTGGCGATTGCCCAACCCGAATTCTGATGCTCATCGTGATCAGGGTTAGACATTTGTACCCCCAATTGTTTAAACTTGTCGGCACTTACTTCAGCGGCTTTGGCGTTGACGATGAATGAGGGCCAATCTTGGAATTGAGTAGATCCCGTCCACATACTGATAATAGGCAAAAGATTTGCCTTACAAGTATCAATAGTGACAGCAGCTGGAGTCCCTGGAGGCATTTTCAAAGCTTCACGGCGGAACCGTTCAATAAAGCTCTCAGCAGTTTCATTATATTTTTGTTTGATTTTGTTGAGAGCTTACATCGTCATATCATTAAATCCTTCATAGAACCGTTCCAGAAAGATTTGTTTGAGACCTGAAAAAGAAGTAATGTAACCATCGGGCAAACTTCTGTACCAGTCGTATGCTACGCCGGCTAAACAACCGACGAACACTCTGGTAAGAAGAGCGTCATTTGGCTGAAGTTGAACAGTCATTACCTCAAAATGATTGATGAATTGACTCGGGAAGTACTGCCATCGAACAGAGAGATTGTAGGGATTTTGTACTTTGGGGGAAACGGACGTCCTTCATTCAACCGGATAGGGCTGTTTAATCCCAACCTTTGTAGATTGTCTTTCTCTTTAAATGCTTCAAACTGGGTTCGTAAGAGTTTGACAGCTTCATTGGCGTCTTCTGATGAAGAAGAAGGAGCAGGTTGAGTTGTAGTGGGAGGAGGAACAGCGTTGTAAGCACTACCCCCAGCTCCTGAATGGCTAGGCGTAGTTTGTACTTGCACTTGTACAGGAGGTATTTGAGGAGGCACTACCCCCAGCCCAGTATTGGCAGGTATTGAAGATGCTATAATCTCTGACTAGTAATAGGTGCAGCTGGTGGTGTAACATGTTGTGCTAATGATGGAATGCATACTAGCAACCATCTCAGCCATGGTTTTTAATTTGTCTTCGAGTGCAGCAATTCTGTTCTTGATTTGCGGAGGTTGAAGCATCTGGATCATCGGTGACAACATAAGCCGTCACTTCTCTTGGCACAGTGGAATACTGTTTGTTCAGAACTTTCACTGTATGCATCATAATCAGAAAACGAATCATCTCCTGACTGGGAAACAGGAAGATGACTTGAAGGATTTTGAGGAAGATTCCTTTGACCGATTGTATCTCGGCTTCGAGAACGGGTATGTTGAAATACTCCCTCAGAAGATTCTTGAAGTAGATCCAGATACCGTTGACTTGGTTTGCGAGGTTTGCCGTGCTTAGAGCACCTTCTACCCCCAGTGTCTCGAGAAGTCATGTTAACAGAAGCGTACAACACTTCTTCATCTTCTGACATCGGTTCTGTTTTAGCAAAAGTCAAACGATCGAAGACAGATCATTTTGTCGTTTGACAACAGCATTGGATGATGACTTTATGATTACAGTGATGATCAGATGGTTGAGATGGAGATATTGAGACATTATCCTGTTTTTGTCTTAGATGTTCTCGAAGATCTACAACAGGACGAGGAAAGTTCCGAGGGATCTGTTCTTTGATAACATTTGGAACATGATTCCGATTCTTAAATGTTTAGTCCCTTGAGTATACAGGGAAGTACTCACTTCATTGGCATAAGTGTCGGGATTTCTGACTTTGGAGATTTGTTTCTGATGATGTTTAACCTTCGGCATTGGCTGTTTGCGTTTTACCGAAGTGGGTCGATTAAGATAAGTTTTGAGGTCAGCAAATTCACCCCCAGGAGTTTCTGTTTGAGACCTAACAGTTTTCCTGTCTGGAACGACAAATTTGGAGAGTCGGGAGGTCCTGGAATTCTGCTATCGGAGTAGGCAGAATACCTCTTTGATTAGTATAAGTACTCTTGTTATAAAGGAAAGAAGAATCCTTGTTTGCCAGAGTTCTTGAATTGATTGGAGCCGAGACACATTGAGATGGATCTTCTTCAGTAAAGACTGAAGAAGACTGAGAAAAGACCAAAGGGCCTTTTTTTGTTTTGAGATGAAGGGTTAGCTAAAGAGCGTTTCCCTCTGTTATCTTCCAAGTCATGAGACAAGGAAGTTTGAGAAAAGACCAATGGACCTTTTCCTTTGCTTTGAAGAGAAGGAGGAATAGTCAAAGGACTACCCTCAATGGATTGCGCAGGGGCAATAGGGTGTTTGGGAAAAGGAGTAGAAGCTCTTCTTTTATTGTGAGAAGAAGGAAATTTAGCCAAAAGGCTATCTTTCTTGGATTGCGCAGACTTGGTTTGCATGGGTGGAAGGTGCACTAGTCATTTGTGCATTAGAAGCTTTGGTAGGAAGTGCATCAGGAGTTCTTGTCTTAGAGTGCTTGGGATGCACTTTGGTTACTGGAGTGCTATTTTGTGCAGGAAAAGCCACTGCCAATTGTGCCAGAGTCATAGGAGTCTTCTGTTTTGACAAGGTAGCATATGAAGTAGCTTGCGCAACAGTTGTAACAGATTGCGCAGTCTTGACTGCAACAGATTGTGCAGCAGTTGCTGAGACAGACTGTGCAAAGTTGGCACAGCAGTTTGTGCAGCAGTCTGACTAGCAGATTGTGCAACAGTTGGTACAGCATCCTTGGTGGCAAAAATGCCAGATTGTGCAGACTTGGAGACCCAAACTGAGCGCACTTTGCTCTTGGCAGAAGTGGCTACAGTACGGGAGTGGTCTTGGAGTTGAGCATCGCCTCGTAGGCTGTCTGGTTGACCTTAACAACCAGCGTCTTCTGCGTCTTCCCGATAGACGGTACGTCACATTGAGTTGCTACTTCCTCGTTGGAGGAGAAAGTTGTCCCCAACAGAGTCGCCATTTTGTTTGCAAAAACAAAAGTATAGAACTTTATTGATACAAACTGTAATAAAGATTACAATAATTCTGGGAAAATTACAACTATAGGAATCCAATCTTGATGACGATTGCTTTATCCCTTGGACGATGTGAACTGTGAAGACGAAGCCTTTGAAGTTGAAAACAACTCTGGAAATTGAAGGCAAAAGCCTCTGAAGTTGAAGACAAAAGTCTCGGAAGAATGCAGCAGCACTTTGGCAAGAACTCCTGAACTCTCTGATTTCTGATCTCTGATCTTGATCCTCTTGAAATGAAGACTTGAAACTCTATATAGAGTTCTGAAAATAACTAACTTTCAGTTATTTGGACTGCACATGATGATTTGCAGCATTGGTTTGTGCAGCATTGATTTGCAGACAGTTACTGGATGTGGGCCAACTATCATGGACACATGGCATCATTTGATAGAAATGCGCATGATCGTGCATAAACAGTTGCCACGTAAGAGCAATCGATGGCATGAATGCCACGTGTAACTTATCAGTTATATTGATGGAGTGCGCAGAGTTGAATTGCGCATACATGGTTTGTGCAGACTCAAACTGCGCAGGATTGGTTTGCGCTGCCAGCTGTCAGCCGCCCTCGAGCACTGCGGTGCAGGAAACGAACAGACTCCTTGTTATCCGCGTTGTCAGTTGTCAGAGAAGATTTGATTTGATTTGGTAATGATGACTTCTGCCACGTCAGTCTGCGCAGTTGGAAGTGTGCGCAAAGCAGTATGCGCAATCGGATTGCTGCGCAATCTGTTGTCTGCAATTCATCCAAATGATGGGTTTTTTGATTTCTTTAACTTTGTTGATTGATGCAACTTGATTTTTTAGGACCTACAATTGCTAACCCTAATCACAACATAACATTGAAAAAAGAGAGAGAAAAGAGGCAAGAGTACCATTACAACTTTGGGAGAGAAGAAGGAGGATTGAATGCCATTTTGAAGGAGGTTCGTGTTCGGGTAATATCTACGTCGTCCTTGTTCTTCGTAGCTTTGTAATCATTATTCTTGCTCCTAAGTATTGTGGAGATCCGATTTGGATCGGAAGAAGTTTGTAGAGGGTATACTCCTTTATTTCATTAGTGAAGGCTTCTCAGGGTTGGACTCCGATCGTCCCGTGGTTTTTCTTGCAAGGGTTTTCCACGTCAAAAATTTTGTGTCTGCGTGGTTTGTTTTAGTTTTGGTTCGTGCATTGTATTGCTCGGTTCTCTCGCAGGTACTCTCTAGTTTGAGGAAAGGTTTCGTGTTTCTTTTCCAATAAAGTGGTATCAGAGCCAAGTTCTGGAATTCAGAAGGGTGTCAGAAGTTGACAAAAAAACTAAAGAGGAGAGATAGACACGAAGCCGGTATGCATGGTGAACCTGAACGGCACCAACTATCACTATTGGCAGAGCAAGATGAAAGATCTGCTGTTTGTCAAGAAGCTGTATCTGCCCGTATTTGCATTCGAGAAGCCCAGTGATAAATCTGAGGAGGACTGGAAATTTGAGCATATACAAGTGTGCGGATATCTTATGCAGTTCGTTGACGAAACATGTACAACCACGTTGCCAATATTGAGCATTCGAAGACGTTATAGATAAGCTGGAATCTTTGTACGCGAAGAAGACCGGGGTAAACAAGTTGTTCCTAATCTGGACGATGATGGGTGCGGTACAAAGATGGGGCGTCTACTACAGATCACTTGAGTGATTTCCAAGGCGTGGTTGACCAGCTGTCTTCGATAGGAGTCAAGTTCGACAACGAAGTTCAGGGACTATGGCTGCTGTATACATTACCAGACTCGTGGAAGACCGTACGAGTATCTATGATCGCTTCTACTCCAGAGGGCATGGTCAGTCTGGAGTTTGCTAAGAGCGGGGTGCTGAATAAAGAGATACAGAGACGTTCTCAGGGCACTTCATCCACATCCCACCACTCAGAGGTATTGGTTTCAGAGAGCCACAGAAGGGGCAAAAGCAGGGATCCAGGTGGTGGCAGAGACAAGAGCAGGGGGAGGTCCAAGGGTCGGTACGAGGACTCGGAGTATTACCATTGTGGTAAGAAGGGCCACATCAAGTGGAACTGTTTCTCTTGGAAGAGAGAGAAGAAGGGCGACAAAGGAAAGCAAGATGAGAACACGACAGCGACGGCCTCGATACATGGAGGCGATGTGATCATCGTAGGTGATGAGGTTATCACAAACCTCACCTACGATGATAATTCTTGGCTGGTGGACTCAGGGGCTTCGATGCATGTATCTCACAACAGGGCACTATTTACCACTTACACAACAGGCGACTGTGGAGTGTTAAAGATAGGTAATGGAGATGTATAGAAGGTGGTTGCTGTTGGAGATGTGCATTTGCGAACGAAGATGGGTGCAATTCTTGTTCTCAAAGATGTTCGTCATGTCCCTGATATCCGTTCAACCTGGTACCGGTTAGAAGGTTAGATGACGAGGGATTCTTCAGTCTTTTCGGGAATAGTCAGTGGAAGCTTTCCAGAGGTTCGATGGTGATTGCCAGAAGAAGCAATAAGTTTGGTCTCTACTATATGGAGGGGAGCACACAGGGGGCACATGAGGTGAACGCAGTCAGTGATGCGTCTACCGAGTTGTGGTACAGCGGCTCGACCATATCAGCGAAAAGGGGATGAGCTACTTGGTGAACAGGAAGGTGATTCTTGGGCTCAAGTCTACAAATTGGATAAGTGTATGCACTGCTTAGCTGGAAAGCAAAATAGGGTGTCTTTCTAAAGTGACCCAAGTTCAAGGAAGCCGGCGTTGCTCGAGTTGATTCACTCGGATGTCTGCGGTCCTATGAAGGTAAAATCTAGTAGTGCTTCTTACTTTATAACTTTTATTGATGACTGTTCCAGGAAGGTTTGGGTCTATGACTTAAAGACCAAGGATCGGGTGCTGCCTACTTTCAAAGAGTTTAGGCCTCTTTTGAAAGAGAGACAGGCAAGAAGTTATTTTGTGTTCGATCCGATAACGGCGACGAATACATTGGTCCCTTTGATGCTTATTGCAGAGGAAGGGATACGACACCAGAAGACTCCGTCCAAGATACCTCAGCTCAATGGTGTAGCAGAGCGCATGAACAGGACACTGATGGAGAGGGTACGGTGTTTGCTGTCAGAAGCAAATTTACCGGGTAGTTATTGGGGTGAGGCTCTTCTCACAGCGGCTTATGTTATTAATTTATCTCCTAGTGCTCCTTTGCAGGGTGATGTGCCTGACAAAGTATGGTATGGCAAAGAGCCGTCATACAATCACCTGCGAGTGTTTGGCTGTAAGGCCTTCGTACATGTACCGAAGGACGAGAGGTCCAAACTTGAGCCGAAGACGAGACGATACGTCTTTATTGGCTACGGTCGGGATGAGTTTGGCTATAGACTCTACGACCCAGATGGGAAAAAAGCTCTACAGAAGTAGGGACGTGGTATTCATCGAGAATCAGACCATGACCAACACTCAAGATTCCGAGATGCCTTCTGAGGCTGAGGAATTGCCTGAGTTAGAGTCATTTCGCTTCGAGAAGTTTCCAGAGGACATCGTAGAGGATCCAATTTTGGGGCAGCCAGTACATGGAGTTGCTCCCAACCTTGATCATCAGCCTGCTGATGGTGGTCAGGGTGTCCCTTAGAAGGATGAGCATGCCAGAAAGGTAGTTCCTGAAGGAGAAGAGGCTGTCGGTATACAGGCAGCACCAGTGGCTCCACTGAGAAGGAGCGACAGAGAGCGTCGACCATCTACGAGATACTCACCGGATGAGTATATGCTATTGACTGACGGGGGAGAGCCCGAAAGTTTTGCAGAGGCTATGGAAGACGAACACAGCAGGAGTGGATGGAGGCTATGCAGGAGGAGATGAGTTTCTTGTACACTAATTCCACTTATAAGCTGGTACGGTTGCCAAAGGGCAAGAAGGCTTTGAAGAATCGATGGGTGTTTAGAGTAAAGTAGACGGATGATGCTACTCGCCCTCGATACAAATCGAGGCTGGTAATTAAAGGCTACGGTCAGCGAAAAGGCATAGATTATGATGAGATCTTTTCGTCTGTCATCAAGCATTCGTCTATTTGGGTGGTGCTAGCATTGGCAGCCAGTCTCGACTTGAGGTCGAGCAGATGGACGTAAAGACGGCATTCCTCCATGGTGATCTTGAGAAGGAGTTATACATGGAGCAGCCAGAGGGATTCTGTGAGAAGGGCAAGTCACACTTGGTCTGCCGGTTGAGGAAGAGCTTGTATGGTCTGAAGCCGGCTCCGAGGCAGTGGTACAGGAAGTTCGAGTCATTTATAGGGGAGCATAGTTATGCACGGACAACGTCGGATCGCTGTATATTTGTGAGGTATTTTGCCGATGATGATTTATTATTTATTGCTCTATGTAGATGATATGCTATTAGTGGGTCGGAATGCCACTGAATAGCGGAGTTGAAGCGCCAACTGGGCGTGACCTTCTCTATAAAGGATTTAGACACAGTGAAGACTATTTTTGGGATGAAGATCAGCCGAGAGAGAGAGTCCAAGCTACATTTGTCCCAAAAGAAGTACATTCACCGGGTACTTCAGCGTTTCGGTATGGACGGGTCGAAGAAAGTGAGTTGCCTCCTTGCGGACCATTTTAAGTTCACTGAGGAGTAGTGTCCATCTACCGAGGACGAAAAGGAAGATATAGAGCGGGCTCCATATGCCCTAGCTGTGGGAAGCCTTATGTATACTAGTATGTACGAGGCCAGACCTCGCTCATGCAGTTGGCACAGTTAGCAGGTATCTTTCAAATCCTAGAAGGGTACATTGGAGTACGGTTAAGTGGATTCTACGATATCTTTAGGGCACTGTCGATTGAAGACTTTCTTTTGGTTGTGACGAGTCAAAGCTGGTTGGGTATACTGACGCTGATGTGGCTGGAGATGTAGACACGAGATGATCGACTTCGGGCTATTGATGATGTTTGCCGGAGGAGCGGTATCGTGGCAGTCACGGTTGCAGAAGTGTGTTGCCTTGTCGACGACGGAGGAGGAATATATTGCGGCGACGAGGCTTGCAAGGAGCTGCTGTGGATGAAAAAGCTGTTACAGGAAATGGGGCTAAAGTAAGAGCAGTATACTTTGCTTTACGACAGTCAGAGTGCTATTCACCTTGTGAAGAACCAGACATTTTATAGTCGGTCCAAGCACATCGAGACCCGGTATCATTGGATACGGGATGTGGTTGAGAAAAAGGACGCGATGCTTGAGAAGGTTCATACTGACAATGGAGCGGACATGCTCACGAAGGTTCTACCGAGGAAGAAGTTTGAGTACTGCAGGCAGATCATCGGGATGATGACCTCCTCCACCTAGTTATGAAGGGGAAGATTTATTATAGTGGGTGGTTTCCCAACCTACGTGGAGAAGACCCCGGAGTGCGACAAGCGCCGTCTGTGTGTCAGAGAAGCTCGGGGAGGTGACGAGGCCTGTCGGAGATGACGTAGATACTCAGGAGCTGACCAGAGGAGCCGCTGGAACATGGGAGACAGAGTTCGGGCCGAACTTTGCCCCCACAAAGAGTTCTGGCCGAACTCTGCCCCCATACAGAGTTCTGGCCGAACTCTGCCTTTTGGTTCCAGAAATGTTCTGGTTGCCAAACACAGAGTTCTGGCCGAACTCTGTGTGTCGGGGCTAAAGCATTTTTTTATGGATTTAATCACCGTTGGATCGTATCCTACGGTCCAAGTTTTGCTACGGATTAGGGGATTTATACATGGTTATTCCTAACGCTAATCACAATATAGCATTGAAGAAAAAAAGTGATAAAAGTGGCAAGAGTGCCATTGCAACTTTGGGAGAGAAGAAGGAGGATTGAAGGCCATTTTCGGAGGAGGGTCGTATTCGGGTAATATCTACTCGTCGTCCTTGTTCTTCGTAGCTTTGTAATCATTATTCTTGCTCCTAAGTGTTGTGGGGATCCGATTTGGATCAGAAGAAGTTTGTAGAGGGTGTACTCCTTCATTTCATTAGTGAAGGCTTCTCAGGGTTGGACTCCGATCGTCCCGTGGTTTTTACCGTAAGGGTTTTCCACGTCAAAAATTCTCTGTGTCTGCATGGTTTGTTTTAGTATTTTGGTACGTGCGTTGTATTGCTCGGTTCTTTCATAGGTACTCTCTAGTTTGGGGAAAGGTTTTCGCGTTTCTTTCCCAACATACCTATTGTGGTAGATGAATCTAGTTGAAAAACCATATGACAAATATACCAACAATGAAAAGAAACAAGCAAGTCTTGATGCAAAAGTTTTTAATGCTTTGTTTTGTGCTATAGATCGAACTGAGTTTAATAGAGTATAAAGACGTGAAACGTCTCACGAGGTTTGGACACTTCTTGAGGTAAGTAACTTCACAAGTGAAGGAGTCCAAAATCTCACGAGTAACACAAGAGTGAAGCCTGCAAAATAAAGCCTAATGAGACTATTACAAATATGTTTACACGATTTTTAGATATTATTAACCCCTTATATTTCCTTGGAATAGAATATAGCAATCATGAAAAGATTCGAAAGGTACTTCGCGGGCTGACCAAGAACTAGAATCCCAAGGCAACGATCATTATTGAAGGGAATGATCTTACTATGATGACTATTGAAACTCTCATGGGAAAGCTTATGACACATGAGCCGGACCTTAAAGATTTCGAAGAGCCAGCACCAAATGAGAAGGCTATAACATTCAAAGCATACCATAAGACAGCCTCCGATGACGAGAGTGAGACCAATAGCTCAGATAATAAGCAAATGGCCCTCATGACAAGGAACTTCAGAAGATTCCTTAAGTATGAGAAGACAAACAAAAAGAAAAAAGATTTCAGGGACGATGTGGAACCAATCTGCTACCGCTGTAAGAAGACAAGATATATCAAGAAAGACTGTCATGTTGTAAGAAAGGGAAATAGATACGACCAGTCAAGCAAAAGAAGGACTTCGACAAAGAATTATGCTAATACCCACATCTGGTGTGAAAGTGAGGCGATGATTCTGATGAAGAAGAAAAGCCTCGCAATACAGCAAACCTGTTTCATACTACTGATGCAAAGGTAATTTCGAATCCTCTTTATGAAGAATTTATATTTGATAAATTGTCTGGTGCCTTCACTGATCTATTAGAAGATCAAAAGAAGATGATGGATATGTACAAAAGCGCCAAAAAGAGATGAAATTTGCACAATCTATGTTTTCTAAGCAATCTCAAATGCTAGAAGACATTAGAAACTCTTCTAGTAACACGGATGAGGTTACTAGTTTAAAGTTGAGTTTACATGACATTCTTGAAAAGTTTGAGAAAGCTAATCGAGAAAATGTAAAACTCAATGATCTCTATAAACTAGAGAAAAAGACGTATAGCATTGCTACTCAGAGGATAGATGCACTCACGACCAAGTACACTGAATCCTGTAATGTCTCTAAAAAGTTAGAGATTAAGTTGCGTAAACAAGTTGTCAAGCCTGTAACTCAAGTGAACACAAGTCACAAGGCTAAGCAAAAACACAACACGACCAACACTACAAAAACTGCTAGAAGTCATGCATTCATGTATACTTTTCCACACAAGAAGTCACACTCGTCTTCAAAAACACACATATATGATCTTCGAACTTCACCTAGCACTAAACTTCTGCTACATGTCATTATTGTGGTATAAAAGGACATATCACATCAATGCAAGAATAGGATGATCGTAGTTATGCATGTATATGTTTGGGTTCCAAAAGCTAACATATTTGGACCTTCAAGAAAGTGGGTACCAAAGGTTATCTTCAACTTATGTTGTAGGTGGACATTCCTCCTCCCATTAGAAGCAAATGGATCCTCGATAATGGTTGCTTTAGACATATGACGGACGAGAACACTTTGTTTGCAACTTTATCGAAAAAGAAAGTAGGCTACGTCTTCTTTGGAAATAATTTGAAAGGACCTATAATTGGAATTGGTGACATAGGTACTTCTCCCTCTTCTATTATTAAAAATGTATGTCTAGTAACAAAATTAAAACATTAACAGCTAAGTATTAGTCAGTGGACTAATCATGGTTATGGAATTAATTTTGTTAAAGATAAATGTTACGTTTATGATATCTTCTAAAATAATTCCTCTGAGGGAATAAGATAGGACAACATATATGTATTATATCTGTAGAAAGTACTAACAGTACAGGAAAGTGACTATTCACATCTCAAAATGAAATCTGGGTATGGCATATGCGTCTTGGACATGCGAACATAGACACTATTGCAAGATTGTCCATAAAGAAACTGGTAAGAGGCTTACCCGATATTAAATTCAAGAAAGATATAGTATTTGCTGAATGTAAAAAGAACAAGACATCTAGATCATCTTTCAAATCAGTAAACACTGTAAGTACCACTAGACCACGACAATTGTTATATATGGATTTGTTTGGACAAAGTAGAGTTGCCAGTCTTAGCGGTAAGCTGTATTCTTTCGTAATAGTTGATGACTATTCACGATATACTTGGGTTTACTTTCTTACAAATAAAAATGAGGCCTTTTTTGAATTTGTGTTTTTTGTGAAAATATACAAAATGAGAAAGGATTCATGATTACTCGCATTCGAAGTGATAATGGAGAAGAATTTGATAACCATGATTTTAAAATATTTTGTAATTCAAATGGTTTATCACATGAATTCTCTGCCCCAGAACTCCTCAACAGAATGGTGTTGTGGAGAGGAAGAATAGGACTCTTGGTGATATGGCCAAATTTATGCTTAACCAGTATAATCTTCCAAAGTAGTTTTGGGCAGAAGCTGTTTATACAGCATGCCATGTATTAAACAGAGTTCTTATTCGACCAATTTCCAAAAAGACTCCATATGAATTATGGTTCAATTGAACTCCTAACATCGTCTATTTCAAAGTTTCGATTGCAGATGCTTTATATTAAACATGAAAGACAACTTAGGGAAATTTGAAAAAAGCTGATAAAGGAATTTCTGGGATATGCTGCAAAGAGCAAAGGATATAGAGTATTCAATAAAAGATCACTTGTTGTTGAAGAATCAATCAACGTCATGTTCGATGGCTGAAGAGTCAACGCAACAACGGCAGTGACAATGAAGATGAGAAACCCCCTCGACAAAATACCTAAAGATATACCAACCTCGTACCTAAAAAGTCTGCCGAAGTGATTGCGGTTTACACCAAATCATCTAGAAGAACTGGTAATATGTGATGTATCAAAAGGTGTAAGTACTCGTTCAAGCACTAGAGATATAATTGCTAATGTAGTATTCATTTCTAAGATAGAACCTGAGAATATTGTAGAAGCTTTTAATGATGAATTTTGGATTTCTACAATGCAAGAGAAATTAAACCAATTCGAACATAATCAAGTTTGGGAACTCGTTCCCAGGCCTAGTGATCATCCGGTCATTGGTACAAAGTGAGTGTTCTAAAATAAGTTATGGTTTAGTCACACGCAACAAAGCACGTCTAGAAGCTTAAGACTATAATCAAGAAGAAGACATTAACTACGATGAAACATATGCTCTAGTGGCTAGACTAGATTCTATTCATATGCTTTGTGCTTTTGCAAGTTTTTATGGTTTCAAACTTTTCAAATGGATGTCAAAAGTGATTTTCTAAATGGTTTTATAAAAGAAAAAGTTTTTGTCAAACAACCTCCCGGTTTTGAAGATTTCAAAAATCTTAATCACGTATTTAAGCTACGTAAGGCTCTCTATGAACTCAAACAAGCACCTCATGCATGGTATGAGGGCCTTAGTTTCTTCTTACTTGAACATAGTTTTTCAAAAGAAAAGGTTGATTCTACTTTATTTATAAATTTTTTGGATAAGCATATTTTATTAGTACAGATATATGTAGATGACATTATCTTTGGATCAACAAATGAGATGCTATGTAATGAGTTTGCTAAGTGTATACAGAGTGAATTTGAAATGAGCATGATGGGATAACTAACATTATTCCTTATGCTACAAATCAAACAAAGTTTATAAGAGAATTTCATCAATCAAGCAAAGTATACAAAAGACCTGCTAAAGAAGTTTGATATGGACAATGTTAAACCAGTCGAAACTCTTATGGCAACGTCTACAAAGCTTGATATAGATGAATGTGGTACACCAAATGAAGTGCGTAAGTATAGAGATATGAATGGTAGTTTACTATATAACTGCTAGTCATCAAGAAATTATGTTTTCAGTATGCTTATGTGCTAGATTTCAGGCCTATCTTAAGAAATTACATGTGAGAGCCGTTAAGCGTATCCTTCGATATCTTAAAGGTACTTTGACAACCGGTCTATGGTATCCCAAAATCGATTCGTTTGACCTGATAGGTTACTCGGACGCAGATTTTGCTAGATGTAAGGTCGATCGTAAAAGTACCAGTGACACATGTCATTTCCTAGGAAAGTCCTTAGTCTTCTAATTTTCTAAGAAGCAAAATTATATTGTATTATAGACAACCGAGGCTGAGTATATAACCGCAGGACGTTGTTGTGCTCAGATTTTGTGGATGAGGCAAACTTTGGAAGACGATCAGTTATCTTATAACCACATCCCTATTTACTGTGATAGCACTAGCTCTATAAATCTCAAAAAAAATCTGTTTGTCATTCTCGTACTAAACATATAATGATTAGACATCACTTTCTTAGATACCATGTTTTATAGGGAGATATTAGTTTAGAATTTATTGACACTCAACATCAATTAGCTGACATCTTTACTAACCCCTAGCTGAAGATCGTTTTAAATTTATACGAAGAAAATTAGAAATTTTGGATGTTGAAGTTTTATAATTAACTATTACTTGACCAAAATTCCAAAATTCATAGAAAATATTTTGGTTATAAGCCGAAAAGGCCCTTCTGTCATGCATGTGCAAATAGCCTGAAGTAACACGGTATACTAGTCGGACTACCGTTAGCTGGGATTCGGCTCCTATAGTAAACACAAATTATTCTATACGTGCTGTGTATTTCTGGTTAATTAATATTAATTATTTTTCATCAACACAAGTATTTCGAATTATACTTTGCATAAATATTAAAACCTGTATCACTTTTTTTTCCAATTTTGTCCCGACTACCCAGTGGCCGAACTTGGACCGAGCTTTGTTGGAACTCGGACCGAACTCGGTCCAGTGTAATCAAAACTAAAGATGGACAGTCGGGTTCTCCTCCTTAAAACTCATCAAAACTTTATCTTCTCCATCAAACAGCAGCCAAAAGCACCCGAAACCCTAACCCTAGCCACCATATAACTCCATCTTCCAAGCCTCTCAAGCCCTAAAAACTCGGATTCAGAGCTGTTTCGAGGTTCTCTTCTATTGTTTCCATTCGTTTTTGCTATATATCTCTACTCTTTCCTCAAATTTCAATTTCTACGGCTCCCAAAATTTCTCATTCTTCCATAAAGAAAATGATGGTTGGAGAAGCTTCTTCCTCCAATGTTCAAGAGGAAGGTTCATTTTCTCTATTTAGTCCCGCCATGTCAGTCGATGACTATTTTGATGATTTTATTTTTGTATCACAAGATGCTTCAAATGAATGGTTCACTGATTTTCATCACGAAAAATTTGTTCGGGATGTCAATCAATTTCAATTTGTTTCCCGATCATACAAACATCTTTGAACACTTGACCTTCGACCTAGTTTAAACTAGTTTTTCTATTTATTCTAATGCAATTCGCATATTTTACTGTAATCTTTCGGTTACTAAGGGAACGGTTAAATCAAAAGTCGATGTAATTAACATTGAGTTTGATGCCGATGATTTGGCAATTATGCTTTATATTCCCAATGCAGGGGAAGCATTAGTGGTGTCACGACCCGCACCCACTGTGAGGGTACGAGAACGTAACGACGCCCAGCCTACGTCGCAGTGTCGATGGTAGAACGCTGTCCTAGGTAATCATCTAATTATAAAGGTACATGTACAGTATATACGCTCCGAATAGAGGTGACATAACAGAACAGTCTCAATCACATCTAAGGCAGATACAGAATAGTAAAGGTAGATAGAGAGATCAAACCACAAAGTAATACAATTAAGAGGGAGAAAATCTAAGTGTCTAAGATAACAACTCAAGAACATCCAGCTCAATACAAGTCTCTAATATAATAACATCTCATAAGAACAACTGAAAGTCAAATAACAATGCTGAAAGAAAACTAAAGCCTAGATATCTAGCCTAGACTATGGGAGTAGCATCCTGTACTGCAGCTGGGCCCAGAGGAACCAGGTCGCAGGTGTCGTCTAAGCCTGCTCCGTAATAGGTGGTACATAGGGCTTCCTCCTCATCCTCTATAATATTTTCAACAGGTCTAGTCAGGACATGAGCGAGTACAGTACATCTCAACAGATCATAGCAGGTTAGAAAATATAATCATGCAGTAAAGTAAGATACGTGATGGAAGAAAATAGTATGTAAACAGAGAGAGAGAACTGTAATAGAAGTATCTACTATACATAGAGAACTAATAGTGACTAGTGAGTCAAAGTAAAAATAAACATGTGAATGGCATAGGAGATTCATGACTACAGCTAAGAGAGTGATTCATGACTACAACTACTTGGATAATATTCACATGTCTATTTCTACTCTTCCATCCCCAATCAATACACAAAGATCTGTTCAAGTTATATTAAGATTGTGAAACTTCACATGGCTCATAAAATGAGTGATACGTGAAGGTGATTCATGATGGCTCTGTAACATGAGAGTACATGTGCCATAAGCGATTCGTGAATCAGAGGAAGCATAGAGATACGTGATGATTCGTGAAACGCACAAAACATGCAGTATCCGATGCTCCCGAGGGGGATAACATCTCATGAAAAGATCCATATAGTACCAATCCGTGTGACCAACATGATAGTCAAGTAAAGTAATTTAAAGCAGGAAAATAATTCTAAACAGGATATGAAATGATCACAGAATGTACTCGCCTGGTATCTGAGTATCCGAGATAAAAATACTGTCCGAGGAGTGGTGTCTGGGCCAAAGTCAACTCTTGGTCAACTCTGGTCAACCCTAGAAGTCAAAGTAAGTCAAATATGGTCAAACTAGGTCTAACAAGTCTAAACTAGGTCAACTAGGGTCATACAAGTCTAGGTTGGACAACCATAGGCTATGGGCCTAATCCTCTAGGTACTAGCCATACACTGGGCCATAAGCTCTTGCAGAGTCATAGCCATGTAGGCTATGAGCTAATACAACATAGCAATATAGGTCAAAAACCATATATAGATATATATCACTATTCACATATTAGTATATAGATATCCACACATACCAAGAAATGTGCATAATCACATTAGCTATTACACATAGAAAATCCTTTTACATTACACTATCCTCTAAATATTCTCATTAGGTTAGACATTAGCATGTACTTATAGACATACATACACACACATATATGTATATAACATAGGGATCTCAACCACACATTCATATTTAGATATATATATATATATATATATATATATATATATATATATATATATATATATATATATATATATATATAGTGCGCAACCCTAGCCCCGCGGTGAAACATCCCTAGATTCAGTCTTTTTCGATCGATTTCGGCTTGGCCTCTGGCCAGGCCGGTGCCCTAATGGCTGCTCCCAGGTCTTTTGCGGAGGCGGTCGCCGGTCGCGGCGAGGCTTCCACCAAATTGGCTGCTGCGAGGTATCTTCTTTTAAAGGAGCGCATGCGATCACTTTTTCAGAGGAAGAAGAGGTCGCCCTTGCGGCCCCATTGAAGTATGCCCTAATAGGGAAGTTTTCTCATAGCAAACCTCCGATTGAGGTCATACGCAAAGCTTTGCAAGGATTTGAATTCAAGGGTTCGATCAAGGCCGGTGTTATAGACCGCAAACACATACTGATCCGACCAACAATAGAGGAAGATTATCTTCGGCTACGTTCCAAAGAGATGTGGTTCCTCGCTCGTGCCCCTATGCGAATATTCAAGTAGGAGACCGATTTCACACCATCGATTGAATCGGCGTTGATGCCAGTATGGGTCAATCTCCTGATTTACCCCAACCTATACGCTAGGGATGCCATTTTTGCTATTATATCAGCCATTGGTACTCCTCTTAAAATTGATAAAGCTACGGAAGATTTGGCAAGACCGAGCATGGCTAGGGTTTTTGTTGAGATTGATGCAGGGAAACCATTACAAAGAAGGATCCGTATAAATTTAGCGAAAAGAGGAGTTTTTGGCAGAATGTTGATTATGAACATGTTCCGCTTTACTGCAATCATTGTTTTCACCAAGGACACACAGTAGATTCATGCAAGTTGAAGAATAAAGGGAAGGAGGTCATGCAAGAGGGTGAGGGGAATCCTGCAAAAGGAGACACGCGTCGAGCTAATAGACATCCTAAGTCACGTCAATATTACAACGAGTGGTAACACCTGCCATTAATGCGGATGTTAATTCCTCGGGTGGGGGGTTATTAAAGACATGCAGCCACTACTATTGAGGACAGTTCGCGCCATCTCAAGTTCCTCCATTAGTTCCAGACCCAAGTGGACCTACCAGAGGCGAACAGGTAGATTCGCAAGTGGATCCAGTTGATGTGATGGATCTGATTACTGTTCAGGCCAATACATCCTCCTCGTTGGAGGCGATGGAGGAAGGAGAATTTGGGGGTTACATAGTAACTGGACTATTGTAGAAGACGAAGAACAACTTGGTCAGGGCAGTGAAGCAGAGCAAATACAGGGTGAACCTATTGAGGAAGTAGGTGCAGAACTTACAGTTGAGAATGACGGTGAAAGACTTATCGAAGGCGGGGATGGGGAAGGATCTGACGACGGTGGGGAAGTGGAACCAGGACTGCCTCCAGAGTCACCAAAAGGAACTCAGATTGAAGAAGAACCAGTTCAAAAACGGACGAAGGGGAAGAAGGTCATTGAACCATCTGATAGAGTCACGAGATAACGGTAAGCAAGACACAAACTGGTATTGCTAAAACCTTTAATGTATAATTTCCTTATTTGGAATGTTAGAGGGATTGCAAATGCGATGACTTTTAAGAGGTTGAAAGCTCTCATTAGAACACACAAAGTTAATTTCGTGGCGATTATTGAACCTAAGGTTGACAGTGACCAGCTCACTCGATATC
>JANAVB010037024.1:0-5000 GCA_029216955.1 Iris pallida
ATCTAAGTAGAGTATGATAAAGATAGATAAAACATGAAATCCAAAAGAGCTACAGGAGATAGAAGTCTAAGTGTCTAAGATACATAAACCCAGAAATACATCTCAAAACTCAAATACAGTAATCCACAAAGTAAATACAACTCCAGACAAAGAAAATAACTATCTAAACAACCTCTAATGTGTCTCCTCTAGGCTAGCAGGCAACCTCCAAGCTATCTGTAAAATTTTCAACAGGTCCAGTCAGGACAGAAACGAGCACATCTCATCTAGGAAACCCATGTAAATGACAGAGAACTATAAAGCAGTTATAGGCAGTTGTATTGATGAAAATGACAGTTTATATGAGTAATGATGTAGAGAGCAGTTAAGGTACAAGGAAAGTAATGTAACTAAACAAGAAAAGAAACATAGCAAAGAATACTGTAAAATAAGATCTAGCTGAACTAGAGTAACATAATGAGTCCAGATGGTATATATAAGTCGAGTGTAATTCTAATATGAGTCTAATATAAGATGAGTCGAATGTAATTCTAATCATTATTCTAATAAGGTGAATCGAATAAGGTGATACGAATAAGGTGATACGAATAGTGATTCACATGATGTTCCAATAATGATTCGAATAATTTCTCCAAGTGTGTTTTAAAATACTTAGTTAGACATGTAAACGGCTAAGGGTAAATTCGGCACATCACACACCTGGCCGGGTATGGAATGGCTTTCGTTCGAATATATTCACAGGGGTGGTTCGAATAGTGGGAATGTTCACATGTCTAATCAAGTATTTCCCTGCCCATCTAATACAAATGAATCCAAAATCTGACACATCAATCGAATAAAAGTCCAACCAACATATGAAGATACGAATAGGGTAATTCGAATAGTGATTCGTATGGTGATTCGTATGGTGATTCGAATAATAGAGGTAAGACGAGTAAGTACGTGTGTCGCATATATGGATTCAGAAATAGAAATACGTGTTTGTAACAGAGAATCACATACAGCTAACTAGAACTGAAGTACAGTAATTGACAAATCGTATGTGTACAAAGGACCCTTGAATAGTTAGCCTTGGCTTATGGGTTCGTGTGTGTACAAAGGATTTGAAATAGAAATTGGATCATTGGGAATTTACTTGATGGATTATTAGAACGATGAAAATCGTATGTCGGATTGGGATTGACCGTAATGTTGATAGATCGATCTTAATCGATCGTTGGGTAAGTCTAGAATGAGCCTCTGTGGGAATTATTTTCCTTGAGGAAGACCCTGAATAGATAGACTCTACCCTAGCGACCAGTGATGACTTACCAATTGTTGGCATAGCCGACAATGGCGATTAGTATTCAGACTGAGTTGATACCCATAGGTTTGGGTAGAGTTCCTTAGAACTGTCGGTTGCTTGTTGGCCCTAAGAAAAAGAAACTAGTATAACCCTAGTAGCCGTCCACTCTAGGGAAGTCACCTGAATGATTAGGTATAGCTGTCGGTATAGCTAACCATTGAGACTGGACCGAATAATATATGGCCGTTGGCGAACCATAGAATGATCTTGTGGCATTGAACGAGAGATGGTGATGAGTATGACCTAAGAATGATATGTTGTATGTATATGCTTCAACTTGTACCTTAGAGATGTTTGACCCTTGGGGATTATGTGCCGGCCTATAGCGGGACTAGAATCGTGGGATGATACTAGAGTTGTATGTAGCGAGTAGTGAATTGTTTCATGAGATACAATCGACTGCTCATGACGGGAATGTTGGATAGGTATCTATAGTCGGGTAGCTGGGTTAACCTTGACTGCTGCATAGAATTATACCCTGACTCTGGTAATCGATAGTGGGTGACGTCGGATTGTTTCTTATAGAAAAGATAAATTGCCTCGGTGAGAAATATTGTTGGATTTGGGAAGGAATATGATTACATGTTGTGAACTCGTGATATGATTGGCTCTAAGTTAGACCCTTGACCAAATGCTAAAAATACTATGCTTGGATAGAGAGCTGTCCCTGATGTTAAGTGTTGTGGCCTGGAAGATAGTGATTGTGGCAAGTGAATAAAGTGATAAGTCAATTGAAAGGATGCTAAGTCGGATTTGGGAAATAGAGTTATATCGTGGCTGGTCGAATCGTACTAACATGGAAGTTGGCTGAAATGCATATGTTTTGGGGACGCCTAAAATATGTGTATGGATCCAGCCGAAGTGATTTGTTGCGACTGAGATAATATTATGGAAAGGATTTATGGCACTAGCACGGACTTTGGCTGAAATGCATATGTTTTGGGGACGCCTAAAATATGTGTATGGATCCAAATGAAGTGATGTGTTGCGACCAAGATAGAATGCAAGGAAAATGTTGGTGAATCAATGAGAAGTTGCAAGTATTTGGAAAAGAGAAAGACGTTGATGGATTGAAATGATACAGTTGTATAGCTATTTTGAAATGACCGAGTGGGATGAAATGCATATTAAATTGAAGCTGAATGAGTAACTCATTATGATTAAGTGAATCTAGTAGATGAGTTGTTTTCTTAAGTTTCGAGGACAAAACTTTTCTGAGTGGTATATATGTAATGCCCCACTCCGCACGAGGCATTTGGTTGGCTTGTTGGATGGGATCAGAATATTGGACCGTGACTTATATTGGGAATCAAGAGAGTTGAGACTGATGCAGTCTCTCTTAGCTGGCTAGACGGACTAAGTGTTGGAACGTGGCTCGCTGGTGGAGCTACGCTTAGTAGGATTGGAGCAGGAAGACCGTTATGCAAGGCAAGTAGAACTGTCCTCCTTCCTCCTTATTCCTGCATGCTTAATAAATGGAATAACATGATACTATGAATTGTCCCTAAATGTTCCATGTCTTAGTTGCTGAACAATAGAGATGCCTATGTTGAGAATTATTGAAATGAATAAGACATGAACATTGAACTGCTAATTGAATCACACTCGAACTGCTAATATAACTTGATGCCTGAGAATGAATTGATAATGTCCCTTTTTGCTTAATGTCGATGAAATGAATGAATACTTGAGTAATGAGATGCTACGAGAATGCTACATGAGTAATGAACTGGCTATGCTATTAACACAAAGAATTGAAAGAAATACCTCAATCATGTATATTCTGTATAATTATTGATGTTGCATGTTTCCTTATAAGCAATGAAAGAAAGAATACTGTCCCTATGAAATGAATGAAATACTGCAGGTCCTATCGAGATGAATGAAACATTATTTGTTCCTCTTAGAAAGGAATGATATGAGAAATGTTGCAATGAAGCAATGAATGAGAAATGATGAGACTTGGGATCGTCGAGATCACTAAGTGGAATGATAAGAATATTGAAAATGAAGAGTCATTGAAAACGACATGGATGAGTTGAATGATGAACTGTTGCCTTTAGTTATTTTAATATTTTACCATTTTCTTTATGATCACGATCGAGTCGGACACGCATTCGCATGGTCAGCGACAACTTGTATACAAGGGGGTGACTGCTTCCTCGGACGGTACCCCGGGACGTTAGGGGGACCGGTCCGACCATGGGGGAAGTGTAAACGTACTTTAAGGGTACGTGGTATCGGGACATTCCATTCGGGCTCGCAACCTGGTGGAATGGCGTGCCGATTACCTTTCGAAGTCCTATATGGCAACGTCTGAAAATGGTGCACTAACACCAATGATCATGTTGTAAGGGTGCACGCTAATAAATATTTTGTGCAGGCAGAGGAAGTGTAACAGTTAACCTGTATTTGATGTAGGTACGAGGGAGTTGGCTATTGGTAAGAAATCACTTAAATGTGATATACTTAATATATGTGTTGGTTTAACTTGCGTGCTTAACGTGCCAAGTAAATATTGCTATGTGTAGTCTTTCAATATGAGAACCTGCTTAACATATTATATTCAGTATGCTAGAAAGATGCCTGGCGATAACATTGCTCAAACCTAACTATCATGCTAAGTGATGCCTTCTATGAGAACTATCATAACATGTTCAAGATGTTAGAACCAATGATGCCTTTTCATGATAACACATAGTATGCTTTACTGATGCTGCTAAGAATATGTTTACATGCTTCACTCTGATTATTGCCCATGAACTGTAAACTGATGCTAGGCCCAATTAGAAAGATCATTCTAATAAATACTTGCTTAAATGATCATTTTAAATGTTGGTTTATGCGAGTGGGTTGAATTCTGCTTGCCAGTACATAGATGATGTGCTGACCCACGTTTTGTGGGCAGGTACTCGTGCTTGGGATATTCTACACACGAATATTTGGCTTGATTGGCTCCGCGGCATCGGAGATTTGTTGGGTATACAGAAGCTCTCCTTGTACAAGATGATGTCTTCTGTTTATAAAGGGCATAATGTATGGAACATTGTAATCAGTTGTACCAGTGAGATTGTAAGCCAAGTCAGTATATCGAGTGGTAATCCAATGTATCCAAGTATCAAATGTAGACATTGTAGCATTGCTCAGTTGGCTTTTAATGTAAAGTAAGATTGGTTGTAAGCATTGTACTTCAATACAAGTCTTGTACTTTTCTTCGATTATCAATAAGGAGAATAAAGTTCTATATGTCTCTATGTGACTTCAAGTTGTCCTTTTATCTCCGCTGCTATAAAGAAGTGATGTACTTCTATTCAATAAGAAAGATTGTCCTCATTAACTTCAATTTGTCTGCTTCTGCCGCTGCGATGTATTTCTATTTGAAGATTATCAATTATGTACCATCTTTGCCTTGTACAAGTGCAATACCAGACTTGTACGGCATCACGCCCAAGCGAGGACGATCGATTCCAAGAGATAAATTATGTGAATAAATGACTCTATGAATCGGGGCGTGACAAATATAACCCTCTTCCCAATCCATGAATGAGTTTACGACGAGGAGTAATATATTGGTCGAAAAATTGAACCCAACATCGCGAAAAACTTGTAGAAAACAGAACACTTGTGCAGTCCAACCCTACATGTTTGAAGATCG
>JANAVB010037024.1:12500-92500 GCA_029216955.1 Iris pallida
GTTAGCGGCTCATGATGGTAGTGGTTACACATGCAGAGATACATGTATTTTGTTTGTGATATTCTTTATTATCTTCTCGTGCTTTATATTCCGTTTCATGTTATATTATGCTTATTTATAGACCCATATCATTCTTAGAGTCTAATTGGACAATATGCTAATGGGCTGCAGACCATGACCCATAATTGTTCATTCTTGTTTCATATGATTCCCGTGGATTGAGATATAGTTTAGATTAGACATGATACCCATGACCTTGACAGCTTATACATACTTGAGTCGGGCTGGAGTCCGCTCGATACGTAGCTGGCTTGCTCACGAGCTCGCGTCCGAAAAGCGGGTGCGGGTCGTGACAATATGGCACCTGCATTCTCCAGGCCAAAGGGCATTACTGTATAGCAGTAAACCCCCTTCGGAGTCCTAAACGACGTGTACTTTTTATCGTCTGGGAACATCTTGATTTAGTTGTAGCCCGAGTACCCGTCTATGAAGGACATGCGTTCGAAGCTACATGTATTGTCGATCATTACATCGGTGATCGGGAGTGGAAACTCGTCCTTCGGGCAAGCGGAGTTGAGGTCCCGGAAGTCAATACAGACCCAGATCTTCCCGTTCTTTTTGGTGAGGAGACGACGTTGGCTATCTACTCCAGATGTTGCTCTTCACGAATAAACCCGCTGCCCAGGAATTCTTTTACTTCTTTATCAATAGCGTCCATAATGTTGGGACAGAAGCATCGTTGTTGCTGCTTAACGGGCTTACCGTCAGGTAAGATATTAAGCTTGTGCATTATGACTTATGGGTTAAGCCCCGACATGTCTTCCTAACTCTAGTCGAAGACGTCGATGTATTCTTTGACCAGTTGGACCAAAGATTCTCGGTCCTTTTCTGCCAAGCTCTTGTTGTTAAAATTAGGTTTGGATGAAGAACCATCCCCGAGGTCGATCTGTTCGACTTCAACTTCGGTAGGGGGTTCTCGTAATTCAAAGCAAAATTTCTATTGTGTGCCTAGGCGTTGAGCCCAGGGTTCTTCTTCGAAGAACTCTATTGTTTGATTATCGTCTTCATCTTCTGAAGGATGTACAGATGTTATGTTGGCTGATAGCACCTTCCTGAAGATTGGGCTGACGCTAGTGTCGGAGTCCCAAGTTGAAGCCTCGGACGAGTGAGAGTGTGCGACATTTTCTGCTTATGAACTTTCTGCGGTTGTTGGGGGCGTGATGTAGCCCACCCCCCATCGAGTACGGTGATAATAGTCTTGTGGCTTCCTTTTTAGAATAGGAAGTCATAAGGGAAGACGTCGGCCCTTGCCCTAGTTTAGACCCTGGCCATTTTTCAGGTTGTAGCCCATCTTTTGGATGAGATACTTGGCTCGATCATTGTACCGATAAATTTGCATTCTGCCGGTGTCGGGTTCTGGCTCCGTCGGTGGTAGGTCTAGGCGATGCTCGACTTTGCCGAAGATGATAGGTTTCTCGTCCTGGTTCCGAGTTAGGACTATATAACAGACTCCTTGGTACAGGACGACTCGATTTACATGATTAACAGTCCTTATTTGTGTTTGTAATGATTGTAGAGCATTATCTAGAGTATACATGGCATTCCAATGCGAAAGACTAGAATAATTGAAATACACCATTTTATTGATAAAATACGGGATCTTGTCTCGAGGGATTACATCATCAAGGGATGGTGCGTCCACATTACGGATATGTACCCTTCTAGTTCTTCGTCAGTGAGTACTGTAGCAGCCTGAGGTTGTTCGGGAGAACCTATTGGGAGCTTGGCCTTTGTCGACTCTGGTGCCGATAGAGATACGTAGGCCTTCTCTTGAAGCTTAAGAGGGGCTAAAGACTGAGGAGGTCTGCCTTTAAGCCGCACCTTGAGAGGTGTCTCAGTTGGTGTTCCGGCGACTGGTGCCTTCCCACTAGTTTTGCAACGAGAGGAGCCGACACTTAGGGAGGCTTCCCCTTGAGTCGTATCTTCAAGGGGGCTTCAATGGATATTCTACCTAGAGAAGATGGGGCCCTCCCGCGAAGTTTGACCACTATAGGAGACGGTGTTTGGGGCGGCTTCCCCTTGAATCGCACTTTCAAGGGAGCGTCGATTGTCATCTCTACCTCTAAGTCAGCTTCGGCTTCAGCTTCATCATCGGCATCTTTGGCTTCATTTTTGAGATGAATCGACTTGTACAGATCAGAGTCGGTGAAGGAGGCCTCAATCCCTCTGAAAGGATCGACATCAGTGAACTATGTACAGACTATGCCGTTGGTGGATACATACTTCATATATTGATGGAGAGTAGATGGTACCACCATGTATTCATGTAGCAACGGCCGCCCTAACAAGATGTTGTAGTTGACGTCCATATCTACAACATAACAGGTCACTTCGGTCTGCAGATCATCGATATGACACTTCAGCTGGATCTTCCCCAGTATCTCACTTTTGATGGCTTTGAAGCCACTGATTATAGTGTGGGACGCTATCAGACGATACATCGGGATCCCCAACGTCTGGAGCAGAGTTCGGGGGATAAAGCTGAGAGAAGACCCCAGGTCGATCTGAATTCGATCCACCTTGATTGCACCGACGTACCCTGTGTAATACAGCGGTCTGTTGTGCCTGTTATTCTTGAGCAACATGTCTTGTTGAGTGAATGTGATCTTCGGGATGATCTCCCCCACACTATGGCAGTGTGGACATGCTGTTGGATCATCCTCGGGCTGCTTGACCTGACTGATGAAAGACTGAGCATCCTTCAGGGCTTCGTAGAGAGCCTCCCGAGTATCTTTGGACAGGCGGAGGAGCTCGAACAAGGACAGCCGAGCTGGGGTACTGGCAAGTTGTGTCAGTATGTCGAAGTTGTGGGGTTTGGTTAACCCCAAAGCGTTGTCTGTTCGTAGAGGCCTGTCAAAGCGGGCCTCTTTGTGCTTCTGTTTGTCAGCTACCGGAAGTCGGGAAGGACCTTCACCTTGAGCAGCCGAGGTGGTGACGAAAGGTGCCAGTTCGACAGGGGCTTCCTCAGGCTGAGCATTCTGCTGTGAATGTGTTTGTACAGAAAGTTCCTCTTTGGGGGAGGAGGTCACCATTCGGAAAGACTTGGTCTTCTTGTCTTTAGCTTTGGAGGTATAATGTACCCCCGGTTGAGTCAGTTCTGGAGCAAGATCTTGGTGAACCCACATGATCTCCCCCGGGATGTGGTGAGTGGAATCAGTCCACTCACATTGTCATGAGTCGGCGGAAGGTTGACCACCTCCAATGTCTTCTTCGGGATAGGGACAATACCATCTTGAGTTGTAGTAGGCGGTAAGTTGGCGAACTACAACGACACCATGTTGGCCGAGACTATCTTCTCCTCGTAATTGACTGAGATGACATTCGTATTGATCATGCGTTGTATGTAGTTCTTGAGGATGTAGCAGTCTTGAGTTGGATGTCCAATGAACTGATGGTAGTGAAGTACCTCGGGTCGCCCACTCTGCCCACCTCGTCAGGATGCTTAGGATCAGGCAACTTGATCTTGTCGCTCTGTTTCAGCATCTCGATGAGTTGTAAGGTGTCCTCGTCATTGAAGGAGTAGACTGTAGGAACGAAATTGTAAAGCAGAATACTCTAGAGGGGATGAATAGAGTAGGTAGCGGAATATTGCTAATTAAAAACTTGTTAGCAGTTAGATCACAGATATAATAATAATCACAAAAGTAAATGACAGAAATTAAAAGTGATCAGAAGGCAAACACAAAAACCGAGATTTATACTCGTTTTTCTCGTATGAGGACTAGTCCAGTCAGAAGAACTCTAGCTTCCAGTTGAATCCACTATTGAAAAATCTTGCAAGTTTTCATATGAAGTCCTTACAACTTCTACAGACGCGAGCTTTGATACGAAGAACTCGACCAACTTCAATTGTGAAGAGTTGTATCTTCTATCAAGCCTCTGATTACAATCGCTCTGAAACTTCCAGACTATACCGTACTGGCAAATCGACTAGAGGATTATAACTGGCTTGAGATTTGAAAATAAAAGCTTTTAAGAACTCTTTGGAAGAATGTAAGATCAGGAAGAGAAGAGATTGAAAGTGAATTGGTGATTTGAAATGATCGAAATATTTCTTTATTTATAGTTTTTCCAAAGATAGAACTCTGACAAAATTCGGGCAGAATTCGGACAGAACTCTTTGTAACAAACCGCAACTGAAGGATGACCAAGTTCAAAAACCCAACGTTCACTAACGTTCCAAATGGCCGAACTCTGGCCGAGTTCTGCTGGGGTTCTGCCAGTTCATTTTTGAGAAAATCAATTTAGGCTTTTTGAAAAATCCTTCAGAAGCTTTTGTAAAAAGAATGTTTTTCAAAAACGTAGGTCATTTGTAAAAGAATATGATGGTTTTGAAAAACATTTTCGGATAGCCTATTTGCCAGTATGACTCGGTGTACAATGTATTTCTAGACTCAATAAAATAAAAAATTACATTGCTTAACAGGAAATACATTTGGAGTGGCAAACGGCTTCAGTCTTGAACATTGTTGTTATCCTTTGTTGAGCAGTGTCCAAAATGTCGTAGGTAAACATCTGAGTTGACTTACAATTATATCGAGACAGAGTTTGATCAATTATTAAAATCAGATTTGACCATGACCAATGGGCCAACAATCTCCTCCATTTTATAATTGACAAACCTTGCCGATATAACATCTAAGCTTGGATCAATTCAAAATAGTAATCAAAAGAAATTGTTCATAACCTGTATTCACGAAAATGTTAGAACTTATTTCTCCTCCGTTGTCACTTAGCAAAATAATTGCAAAAGAAAAAGGTCCCCCGCAATAAATACATAAGTAACAAACAGTGAAGAAACACAATAAAAAATATAGGAATATTCTTACAGGCATGGTATAAACAGTAAATATAGTAAGAAAAACAGATAGTCTAGAGAAAACAACACAGGCATGTATTTGTCACAGGCAGTATTTGATAAAGTGCGAGAATAAAACTGAAATAAATAAAGTACTGAATAATAAACTAAGATGCCAAAACTGAGGCATAATCAAAAACCATGTCTATGAATAGTCACATAATAAAGTGCTGATAATAAAAATAAGAGTACTGATAAAATCTTGGAATGTCGGAGCATTTCCAAGTAAACATAAGACAAAAGTAACAGTCTCAATATCTAACATCTCAAAAATCATCATCATCATCATCATCATCATCAACGTCATCAGCTGCAGCTCCAGCATATCCAGAAAGACCAGCTCAAGAAGTACCAGCGCCAGAAGTGCGAGGAGTGGCAACAGTAGTACGATACCAATCATAGGCGTTTCCTGGATGGAACAGAGAGTGGACCGCCTCGTCGTCAATGCGGTAGCCAGAAACAGAAGGGCCTCGAGGTAGAGAGCTAGCAGAATGACCCGTCTGCGCAAACCTCAGGTCGACGAAGGAGTTGGCAATCGCCTGGAATCGAGTCACATCACGGAACTCGTGTTCCCTAGAAGTGTCAACATAAAATGACTGCAGATCTTATAAGTGCTGATGTATACCCTCAAATGTCATAGGGTAAGAATGAGGAGGAACATGTGCTGTGGGAGTAGGTACAGGAGGAGTAGGTACAGTAGGTGGAGGAACAGTGGCAATGCTGCGACGAGAGAGTTTGAGAAACTTGGGCTCGGGGTCGACAGCACAAGTAGATAGATCAATATCAAATCTCTGAAAGATGCGAGGAATAAGCATCGCATAAAATAGGTTGCGGTCTCTCCTGTGACATCTACCCATCATCTGGATGATAGTCTTAGGGGCAGAAAAAGGAATCCCCTTAAGAATATGATAAAGACCAGAAAGCTCAAGTGTAGTGACATCATCTTTGGAAGTGGATTTGGAAGTAAGGTGGAATAGATGATGCGATACAATTCGTAGTTAAACAAGTTCAAGTTATTAGCCTTGAACTTTCCAGGACGAGTGCGTGCGGGCGCACAAAGCTCATTCTTGAAACTAACAAGTGTCGTGCCATTGGGGAAATCAAAATCACTGATGTCATCGAGCGGGGCACCTTCATTTGGGATACCAAGAATTTCTGCTAACGTTTCATCAGTGAATTCGATATCAATTCCTCCGACACGTGTCCTCGCGGTAAAAGTGTCTAACACGAAATTACAATAGAATAATCTAATGGCATTAGTGGCAATGAAGAATTGTAAGGTGACAAAATATTGTAACCCTAATGCCTCAAAATAAGGGCGGTGATACAGAAAGACAGTCCATTTAATCGGCGATCCAGTGCAAATAGTATGCATGATAAAATTGCGTACCACAATAAAGCTTTATCGAAAGTTTTAAAGTAAAACTCATCCGACGCACCATCGTCCGATTGGACCGGAGAAAATAGGCAATCCGTATGCGGATCTGAAGATGATGCCTCTTCACTGACATTGGTCTTCTTTCTCTTGAAGGGATTGAACTTAGGCATTCTTTCCCAAATTTTCTAGAAACCCTAAGTATTAAAAAGTGGAGGAAAGAAGGAATTATACCTTCCAAGAATTGGATATGTTGTATAGGATGACGTTCTCCGCACGAATCCAAAGTTTGGACGAGAAACTCTAACCGGATTGGAAGAACAAGATTGGAGAAAAGCTAGGGTTTGGAGGCGCGGCAGCTGCTGTTGGATGTGGTTTGGAAGAATGAAGAAGATGGGGGCCTCGGGTTATGGCTGGTACATATATATACCCAGCCGAACTCTGGCCGAATTCGGACCGAACTCGGGCCGAATTCGCCAAGGGTTGCCTGGCTATATATAAATATCAAAAATAATAGAAATGGGGCCACATCTTTTTCATTAGTTCGTTTCAAATATTTAATTCAGAGTTTAGTGATTTTAAATTTCAAAATAATATAATTAATATTATATTATAAATTAATATTCTTTACTCAGCATCTGTCTCAGATTAGTTGTAGGAGTACTGTCCCAGCTAACGGAGGTTCACCGGAGAACTCTTAAGTACCACTTCGCTTCGACCGTAGTCGTGGTGACAGACAGACTCTTTTTAGGCTTGTCTCAAAAATAGTTTATGAGTATCGAATAAATTAATTAATAAAACAAGACTAATTAATATTATTGACATCTAAAATGTCTAATTCTCGACGTAAATAATTGAAACGATCTTCCGCTAGAGGTTTTGTGAGTATGTCAGCTAATTGATTCTGTGTGTCTATGTATACAAGGTCTATATCTCCATTTTGTTGATGATCTCTAAGAAAGTGATGTCTAATCTCGATATGTTTAGTACGAGAATGACATACTGGATTCTTAATCAAATTAATTGAACTAGTGTTATCACAGAAAATGGGTATGTGTGTAAAAAGCAATCCATAGTCTTCTAAGGTTTGTTTCATCCACAAAATTTGTGCACAACAACATCCTGCGGCGATATACTCAGCCTCGGTTGTTGATAATGCAACAGAATTTTGCTTTTTACTAAACCAAAAGACTAGAGCTTTTCCTAGGAAATGACATGTACCGCTAGTGCTTTTTCTATCTACTTTGTATCCGACAAAATCAGCATCGGAATAACCGGTTAGGTCAAACGATGTGGTTTTGGGATACCATAAGCCGACAGAAGTGCCTTTAAGGTATCGAAAGATACGCTTAAAAACGTGCATATAAGCAAACACTAAACATAATGTCTGGTCGACTAGCAGTTAAATACAGTAAGCTACCGATCATACCTCGATACTTACGTATATCGACAAGTTTGCCTTGTTCATCAATATCAAGCTTGGTTGAAGTCGCCATTGGAGTGCTAAGTGGTTTTGCTGTTTCCATGTCGAACTTTTTTAATAGATCCTTTGTGTACTTTGCTTGATTTATGAATGTCCCATTGTTGGTTTGTTTGATTTGCAGTCCGAGAAAGAATTTCAGCTCTTCCATCATGCTCATCTCAAACTCATTCTGCATACACTTTGAAAATTATTGATAAAGAGATTCATCAGTAGATCCAAAGATAATATCATCTACATAGACTTGAATCAAAAGAATATTATTATTCAAAGATTTTATAAACAAAGTAGTGTCAACCTTTCCCTTTGAAAAATCGTTATCAAGTAGAAAAGTGCTTAGACGATCGTACCAAGCACGAGGGGCTTGTTTCAAACCGTATAAAGCTTTCTTCAACTTGAAAACATATTCAGGAAATTTAAAATTAGTAAAACCAGGTGGTTGAGCTACATAAACCTCTTCTTTTATAAAACTATTTAAAAAATGCGCTTTTGACATCCATTTGAAATAACTTAAAATTATGAAAACATGCAAATGCACATAACATGCGAATGGATTCTAATCTCGCAACTGGGGCATAAGTCTCATCGTAGTCGATACCTTCTTCCTGATTGTATCCTTGAGCTACGAGTCGAGCCTTATTACGAGTCACTAAACCATTCTCGTTCAGTTTATTTCGGAATACCCATCGGGTGCCAATGACCGGATGATCAATGGGCTTAGGAACAAGTTTCTAAACTTGATTCCGTTCGAATTGATTTAATTCCTCTTGCATAGCATCTAACCAAAAATTATCACTACATGCTTCATCAATATTTTTGGGTTCAAACTGCGAGACAAAAGCAACACAAGAAGCTATATCTTTATTAGAGGAACGAGTACTTACACCCTTGGCAATCTCACCAATTACCAAGTCCTTTGGATGACTAGCCAAAAATCTCATCTCTTTTGGTGTAGTCTCAAGATTGCTAGTTCCGGCTTCTTTGCTTGGAGGTTCATCTGATGCCTGATGTGATGGTTTTGTATCTTTGTGTGAAGGTTTTGCAGTAGCTGTACTTGGTGTGATTATGTCTTCATTGTCATCATCGTCTATGTGTTGATTTAGCTCATCAAACTTGACGTTGATAGATTCTTCAATGATCATGGTTCTTTTGTTGAAGACTCTATATCCTTTGCTCTTTGTTGTATAACCTAGAAATATACCTTCATTGGCCTTTTCATCAAATTTACTCAAATTATCTTTTGTATTAAGAATAAAACATTTACAACCAAAGATTTACAAACCATAATTCATCGGGAGTCTTCTTCGATATAGGTCGAATTAGAACCCTATTGAGAATATAGCATGCTGTATTTACAGCTTCAGTCCATAAATATCTAGGTAGACTAAACTGGTTTAACGTAACTCTAGCCATTTCAGATAGAGTTTTGTTCTTACGTTCCACAACTCCATTTTGTTGCGGAGTCCTAGGACAAGAGAATTCATGCAAATAATCGTGTGTGTCACAAAATTGCTTGAATTCTGCATTCTCAAATTTGCCGCCATGATCACTACGAATACGAGTAATCATGAACCCTTTTTCATTCTGTACTTTCTTGCAAAAGGTGACGAATTCTAATAATGCATCGTTCTTGCGTGCAAGAAAATAAACCCATGAGTATCTAGAGAAGTCATCTATAATGACAAATGCATATAACTTACCACCTAGACTAGCAATTCTGCTGGGTCCAAATAAGTCCATATGCAACAATTGTAAAGGTCTAGTGGTACTTACAGCATTCTTGGATTTGAATGCGAATTTGGTAGCTTTGTTCTTTTTACATTCACTACATACCGTATCCTTCTTGAAAGAATTGTCCGGTAAGCCGCGTACCAACTTCTTCGTAGATAATCTTGAAATTGTATCCATGTTTGCATGACCGAGTCTCATATGCCATAGTTGACTCTCAATGCTTTTGGCCATCAAACATCTACCTGCTGTGTCAGCATCTTCCAACAAATAGAATACATATATATTGTCTTCCCTAATACCTTCAAATATAGTACTTCCAGTTGAACTATCAATTATAGTACATTTATCTTTTACAAAGTTAATGCCATAACCGTGATCAGCTAAATGGCTTATGCTGAGCAGATTATGTTTTAACTCGGTAACAAGACAAACATCTTTAATCATTGGATAGGGAGCCTTACCAATGTCACCGATACCGATTATGTATCCTCTCAAATATTACTGAAGGAGACGTATCCTTCTTTATTCCTCTTCGACAGTGTTGTAAATAATGAAGGAGACGTATCCTTCTTTATGGTTTGGTCTGACAGTGTTGGGCGTGTTCCGATGATTCGGTAATTGACACGTGTTAGAATAGGAAGCAGCAACTTCAGGCCATTTTCCTAAACTAATTTCCAACTTTTTGGAAGTGTCATATAATCTAGTATAGTCAGATGTGAGTAATTCTAATCTGACATGTGCATACTGGAGACTCTTTCTCTCCTTAGATAGGTCTTCCTTTAACTGGATAATTGTTTGGTCTTTTTCTTCCGATAGCTTAACAGTCTCGTGTAACAACAATTTAATAGAAGAAAGCTCACCAGACTCATTTGAAGAGTCATTATCTCTAACCTGATCTAGTAGGTCGGTAAGTCTTCCTATTTCACCTTTGTACTCTTTGAGTACCTTCTTAGAGGTTTCATATTTGCTACGCAGTTTCCTGTAATCATCTAACAGTTCACTGAAAGCCTCTCCTAGTTACTCAAAGGTGAAATCATCATAAGGATTAAATAGAGGATTAGTAATTACCTGATCACAAGCCATCAAGCACACATTTGCAGCGTCATCTGATTGTTCATCTTCTGAGTCGCTGGCTTCACTTTCATGCCATATGCTTGTGTTGGCATACTTTCTTGATAAAGATTTCTTCAGGTAGCCTTTGTCATATTTGCTGTTTTTCTTTGATGATGATGCTGAGGGACAATCTTTCTTCATGTGTCCTTTCTTCTTGCATCCGTAGCAAATAGGATCTTCCTTGTTGTTGTTATTGTTGTCTTTTGTTCTCCTGTTAAATCTCATGAACATCTTGAACTTTCTTACCAGAAGAGCTTGATCTTCAGAGTCGGAGTCGCTGTCGTCGGAATCATCTTCGATGGTTCTTCTATGTTGAGCCTTGAGAGCGATCGTCTTCTCTGACTTCTCCTTTGGTGTAGCATCTTTAAAGTCTTGAGAGCAATTGAATATAACTACAATTTTACCTTGCTTTATCTGTATAATCTGCTCTGATACCAATTGTAGGAACGAAATCGTAAAGCAGAATACTCTAGAGGGGGGTGAATAGAGTAGGCAGCGGAATATTGCTAATTAAAAACTTGTTAACAGTTAGATCACAGATATAATAATAATCACAAAAGTAAATAACAGAAATTAAAAGTGATCAGAAGGCAAACGCAAATACCGAGATTTATACTGGTTTTCCTCTTGTGAGGACTAGTCCATTCAGAAGAACTCTAGCTTCCATTTGAATCCACTATTGGAAAATCCTGCAAGTTTTCATACGAAGTCCTTGCAACTTCTACAGACGCGAGCTTTGATACGAAGAACTCGACCAACTTCAATTGTGAAGAGTTGTATCTTCTATCAAGCCTCTGATTACAATCGCTCTGAAACTTCTAGACCGTACCGTACTGGCAAATCGACTAGAGGATTGTAACTGGCTTGGGATTTGAAAATGAAAGCTTTTGGGAACTCTTTGGAAGAATATAAGCCCAGGAAGAGAAGAGATTGAAAGTGAATTGGTGATTTGAAATGATCGAAATACTTCTCTATTTATAGTTTTTCCAAAGACAGAACTCTGACAGAATTCGGGCAGAATTCGGACAGAACTCTTTGTAACAAACCGCAATTGAAGGATGACCAAGTTCAAAAATCTAACGTTCACTAACGTTCCAAATGGCCAAACTCTGGCCGAACTCCGGCCGAGTTCTGCTGGGGTTCTGCCAGTTTATTTTTGAGAAAATCAATTTAGGCTTTTTGAAAAATCCTTCAGAAGCTTTTGTAAAAAGAATATTTTTCAAAAACGTAGGTCATTTGTAAAAGAATATGATGGTTTTGAAAAATGTTTTCGGATAGCCTATTTGCCAGTACGACTCGGTGTACAATGTATTCCTAGACTCAATAAAATGAAAAATTATATTGCTTAACTGGAAATACGTTTGGAGTGGCAAACGGCTTCAGTCTTGAACATTGTTGATATCCTTTGTTGAGCAGTGTCCAAAACATCGTAGGTAAATATCTGAGTTGACTTACAATTATATCGAGACAGAGTTTGATCAATTATTAAAATCAGGTTTGACCATGACCAATGGGCCAACATAGACCTCCTTCGGCCTCGGTGCTGGTGGAGGCTTCTGAGTGGGCCCCTGCGTACTTTTCGAAGCATTGACAGTCAATGCCTATTTTTTTCACCTCGCGCCCACTATTGTTGGTAGCAGCACGTTTCATTTCGTCATCAAAGGCGGGAAAGTTAAACCCCAGAAGGCGAGCATTACGTGCCTTCTTCTCAGCATCTTCGGTCCTGATGATCAATAAACTCCAATCGGGAGGCTGGGTGGAGTCGAGCCAGAGCTTGATTGCAGGAGTCATGTTCATGTTGCAAGCATCAATCAGTGCATGTTCTGGCCTGCCCGGGGGTAACCTTAAGCATGGTTGTCGAAAACATTCGATGAAGGCTCGAACAGTCTCCTTCTCTGTATGGCGCACTTCTATAAGAGATGACATGGTCATGTCCTTCCGACCGTCATAGAATCGGTCGAGGAAGAGGCGTATCAAGTCATCGAAGGATGATATGGAGTGGTCAGGAAGACTGCAGTACCAGTCGTAAGCGACTACCTTCAATGCCCCGACAAATAGGCTGGTGAGTAGGGCGTTTCCTTTGGAAGATGTCCAGTTTGAGACTGGAAGTAGGTCAGGTATCGGCGAGGAGAATCCTTTCCATCATATAGTATCAGTGTTTGTGGTTTATACTTGGGAGGGTAAACCACTTTGTTTCACTCGAGAGGGTAAGGTTGCGGGATTTCCATCTTCTGACGTTCTTTCTGCTTGTTTCGTGCTTCAAAGCGCTCGCACAGATCTCTGATCATGTCCACCAGCTCTTCTGTAGAACTGGAAGCCGGTGAGGGCAGTAAGGTGTGATGCTCGGCATTTGAAGGAGTCGACGTCCGAGGTGCAGTGTGATGATCTGCACTCGAAGATACCCAATGAGGGGGTATACTTGATTCTCTATTGGCCCCTGGATCAGGATTAGTGAAGACAGGTGCCCTTGCTAATGGTTGAGATGCCAGAGTGGTCCGAATCTCAAATACCATTTGAGTCAAGGATTGTATGGTAGCAGAGAGGGTCTTGAGGCTCCCCTCCAGGGTGTCCATATGCTGTACGATGTCAGGAGCTGGAGTGTCTGACTCTTCTTCATCACCACACCCAGCCATGTAGACTGGCATAACATAGGTGGAAATGGATGGATCGGTTGAGGCTTCGCTTTCGACCTCACTTTTCTACGGAAGTGTAGGTTCTAAAAAATTAAGTTGCATACATTAACAAAGTCATGAATATCAAGAAATACATCTTTCAATTGAACTGCACAGATATCAGATTGCACAGCATATAGATTGCGCACACTAGATTACACACACTCCCAAGCGTACAGGCTGACATAGCAAAAGTCATCATTACCTGACACAATCAAATCTTCTGACAGCTGACAACACAAAGAACGAGGAGACTGTTCGTTTATTGCGCCGCACAGCGCTCGAGAATGGCTGAACAGTTGGCAGCACAATCGGAGGCAGCGCAATCAGCCAACCAATCTGTTGCACAATCCATTCTTGCACAATCTAATGTCAGCACAATTCATGTTGCACATTCCATCAATATAACTGATAAAGTACACGTGGCACTCATGCCATCAATAGCTCACTATGTGGCAACCGTCTACACACGATCATGCGCAATTCAATCAAAAGTTGTCATGTGTCCAAGACAGTTGGACCACGATCCAACAACTGCCTGTGCAGTCCACTGTTGCACAATCCAATTGCTGCGCAATCTATCATGTGCAGTCCAAAATAACTAAAAGTTAGTTATTTTCAGAACTCTATAAATAGAGTTTCAAGTCTCCATTCAAGGGGATCAGACATAAAAAAGTCCAGAATTATCAGAGAGTTCAGGAGTTCTTGCCCAAGTGCTGCTGCATTCTTCCGAGGCTTTTGCCTTCAATTCTCTAAGTCTTTTGCCTTCAAGTCAACTTCTGAGGCTACCGTCTTCACAGTTCACATCGTCCAAGGGATAAAGCAATCATCTTCTAGATTGGATTCCTAAAGTTGTACCTTTCCTAGAATTCTTGTAATCTTTACAAAGTTTGTATCAATAAAGTTTCATACTTTTGTTTTTGCAAACAAAATGGCGACTCTGCTGGGGACGACTTTCTCCTCCGACGAGGAAGTGACAACTCAATGTGACATCGCGTCTATCGGGAAGACGCAGAAGACTCTGGTTGTGAAGGTCAACCAGACGGCCTACGAAGCCATGATCAACTCCAAGACCACCCCCCATACTGCAACCACTTCTGCCACGAGCAAAGTGCGCCCAGTGTGGGTCCCCAAGGCTGCTGCACAATCTGTGGCGCAGTCTGTTTCAAAGACTGTTGCACAGTCTGCCAGCAAGACTGCTGCGTAGTCTGTCCATCCTGCCAACAAGACTGCTGCACAGTCTGTCTATTCTGCTACCAAGACTGGTGCGTAGTCTGTTGCACAATCTGCCTCGACTACTTGTGCGCAGTCTGCTACTTCTTATGCTGCCTTGTCAAAGTATAAGACTCCTATGTCTCTGGCACAGTTAGCAGCAATTCTTCCTGCACAATTAACTGCTCCAGCAACCAGAGTGCATCCTAAACACTCTTAGGCAAGAACTCCTGATACGCAAACCACAGTCTCTGTGGCTAGAACCAGTGCGCCATCAACCCATGCACAAATTATGCCTGCACAATCCAAGAGTGACAGCCTTTTGGCTAAACTCTCTTCTTCTCATAACAAGGGGAAAAGCTCTGCTTCTCCTCCCAAACACACTGTTGCTCCGAAGCAATCCACTGGGGGTAGTCCTTTGGCTATTCCTCTTCCTCCTCAAAACAAAGGAAAAGGCCCGTTGGTCTTTTCTCAAACTTCCTTGTCCCATGACTTGGAAGAGAATAGAGGGAAATGCTCTTTAGCTAACCCTTCTTCACAAAACAAAGGAAAAGGCCCTTTGGTCTTTTCTCAATCTTCTTCAGTTTTTACTGTAGAAGATCAATCTGAACGTGCCTCGGCACCAATTAGTACTAGAACTCTTTTAAATAAGGATTCTTCTTTCCTTCATGACAAGAGAACTTGTACTGATCAAAGAGGTATTCTGCCTACTCTGGTAGCAGAGTTCCATGACCTCCCAATTCTTAAGATATCCCGCTCAAAATAGGGAAAATTGTTGGTGTCTCAAACAGAAACCCCTGGGGGTGAGTTTGCAGATCTAAGAACTTATCTCAACAGACCAACTTCGGCAAAACGCAAACAGCCAATGCCGAAGACCAAACATCATCAGAAGCAAATTTCCAGGGTCAAGAACCCTGACACCTATGCCAATGAAGTGAGCACTTCCCTGTATACTCAAGGGACAAAACATTTGAAGAACCGGAATCATGTTCCGAATATTGTCAAAGAACAGATCCCTCAATCTTTTGATCTCCGGGATCATCTCAGGCAAAAGCGGGATAACGTCCTGACACCTCCAGTTCAATCATCTGATCATCATTGCAATCATAAAGTCATAATCCAATATTGTTGTCAAACAACAAAATGATCTGTCTTTGATCGTCTGAACTTTGCAAACTCTGAAGTAGTGTCAGAGGAAGACGAAGTCTTGTACGCTTCTGTCAACATGACTTTCTGAGACACTGGGGGTAGAAAGTGCTCCAAGCACGGCAAACCTCGCCGTCCTAGTCAACGGTATCTAGATTTACTTCAAGAATCTTCTGAAGGAGTATTTCGACATACCCGATCCCGAAGCCGAGATACAATCGGTCAAAGGAATCTTCCTCAAGATCCTTCGGGTTATCTTCCTACTTCTCACACTACCAAAATACATGGATTTACCGACGGCCTTATCCGTCGGTAGTCCGTCGCCAAAAATAAATACCGACGGATTACCGACGGATATTTTGATAAAACAGCCGTCGGGAATAACCTCGTCGCTAAAACATATCCGTCGCTACTCCGTCGCTCAGCGACGACTTAGCGACGGAATACCGTCGGCGCATTTAAATATATATAGCGACGGATTACCGACTAGCTTTCGTCAAAACATGTATCAGGATATAGGGTTAGCGACGGAAAACTCCGTCGCTAAAGAGTCGGCAAAACCGTATCAGTGATTTTCTGATACCCAATATCCATCGCTAATCCGTCGTAAATTTGTCGGCAAAAGCGTATCAGAGATTTTCTGATACCCAATTACTGACGGACATTCCGTCGCTAAACCGTCGCTCAATGTAAAATTCTCCAGGTAGCGACGGATATTACGTCGCCAATCCGTCGATACATTAAATTCCTACAGTTAGCGACGGATAGTCCGTCGGGACTTTGTCGCCAGTCCGCCGTAAGTTAGTCGCCAATCCGTCACGAAAGCTAAAATTTATGGACATCAAACAGCATCAGTTCGACGGATCGTCCGTCGCCAATCCGTCGCTTTATTGAAATGCTCCAGGTAGCGACGGATTTTACGTCGCCACTCCGTCGCTAACCTCAGTTTCTCCAGTTAGTGACGGATAGTCCGTCGGGACTTTGTCGCCAGTCCGCCGTAAGTTAGTCGCCAATCCGTCACGAAAGCTAAAATTTCTGGACATCAAACAGCATCAGGTCGACGGATCGTCCGTCGCCAATCCGTCGCTTTATTAAAATGCTCCAGGTAGCGACGGATTTTACGTCGCCACTCCGTCGCTAACCTCAGTTTCTCCAGTTAGCGACGGACTATCCGTCGCTGAGTGGTCGCCAGTCCGCCGTAAGTTAGTCGCCAATCCGTCGCGAAAGCTAAAATTTCTAGACATCAAACAGCATCAGGTCGACGGATCGTCCGTCGCCAATCCGTCGCTTTATTGAAATGCTCCAGGTAGCGACGGATTTTACGTCGCAACTCCGTCGCTAACCTCAGTTTCTCCAGTTAGCGATGGACTATCCATCGCTGAGTGGTCGCCAGTCCGTCGCTAACTGCTAATTTTTGAAAAAAAATACTACAAACAGACTCTTTCCTGTTTATACAACACATCCAACACAATATCAAACATGCAAAATATCCATATACAACACCATATATCCATATCCAACACGAATATCCAACGTATCCAATATCCAACACCATATATCCATATGCAAAATATCCATATCCGACACCAATATCCAACGTATCCAATATCCAACAAAATATTACCAACACAATATATCCAATATCCAACATTAAATTATCCAAACATAAAAAAAATATCCGAACATACAATGTATCCAAATGTCTACAAAACCAACAACATAAACAAAATCAAACCCCGTCCGTCGGAACGTCTCATGCTCGTGCCGCCGCATCCGCTTTGCGTATGTACTCCTCCACCGTGTGTGCCGGCACTTGAGACAAGACATGGTCTGGAAGCGCGCGTAGCTGCTCTGGCGACATCATGTCAAGGAGCGTCAAGATGGTGTTATCCGATACGATGCGGGCGTCCGCAGAGCGGTTAAACGAAAGCCGTCCGGGGAAAGAAGGACCAGGTCGATCCGAAGCACCGGCAGCAGCAGTAGACGGACCGGGAGCAGACGGACCGGGAGCAGACGGATAGCGCCCCAACACTATCGCCCGTAAATCTGACACCACGGAGGTCAGAGTCGCAAGCTGCGCCCTCACATCGTCAACCGGGGGCGCTGGGAGAGGCGGAGGCGGTGGATATCTCGGGGACGGCTGCAACGAGGGCGCCATGGAACCTAAGCCGTAGACGCGCCCTTTCCTAACGCCGCCGATGGATTCTATGAACACGTCGTCGTAGCGAGCGGCCATAGAAGAGTGCGTCTGGGTGGGCGTCGTTTTGCCGACATTCTCGGAAGGGGGCTCGATCTCAAGCCGACTAAGTGCCTCACGATACGCAGCCTATCCAATGAATGTTTTTATACTATAAGTTTTCCTAAGTTATAATCTAAATCCTATGTTTCCCTAAGTTATAGTCTGAATCCTAAGTTTATCTAATTAACTTAACAATAATTATATTTCTAACATAAATCTCATAAACGTAAGTACTTACATCAGTCTCCTCGGCCCTCGCGTCGACGAAGCTCCCGTCCTTCCGCCTCTTGTGCGTATGCACGAATACATCGTGAGCGGTGACCGTCTCCGCCTCTTTCCCCTGCTTTACCGCCCGTTGGGCCTGCATACGTAGAATTTAATTAACTTCGTATATTAACAGTACGAAATTAAATAATAGAATGAATTTGAATTTGCGCTATCTCACCAAATCTGCACGCGTCGATGCGTGGGGCCTTGATCCCCCCGTATGCAGACCCGCGACCTGTCGATTAGCCGTAGCTTTCTCCGATTTCGGCTTGAACTGCGGAGTATCCATCTTCTCCAACATCTGCTCATAGTACTCCGCCCGGATCCAGTCCTTCCTCGTATGTGCCGTACGAAGGTCGTACACCGCATCCCGTATCTTCTTCCCGGCGGCGGCTTTGTAGGTCCTGCGGATCGCCTCCTCGCGATGGGGGGCCACCAGAACGTCCTCTGACATACAAATTCAAATATCACGTAATAAAAAATTTAATGATTTAAAGAATAATTAATAATTCACCGACGGATTTATACCCTCATCTCGTCGAGCCAGACGTACTTCATGTCCTGAGGCACCTCAGAAAAATTGAGGTAGGGGCCATGGTAGTTATCCCGGATAATGCGCCCTAGAATCCGGGCAGCATCCCATAGGAAAAACCTATAAAGAAGCAACGACTGGATTATTAACTTGAATAAATGAAACAAATTTAATAAATTAACTTAAATTTACTTACGATTCACCAGCGGGCCATAGCTCTCGTCGGAACTCGCCCACCAGCCTCTCTGGTGGCGTCGGGGGATCCGCGGGTCCGCGCATGTACTCCCCGGTAACAGGATGAAACTGAATCCCGGGGTACTCCGAGGCCCACCCTGCAGTAACTGCTGGGCCCCCTGCTGCATCTGCTGCTGCATCCGCTGGTACATCCGGTGGCGGAACGAATCCGCTAGCGGATGGAGTCACAGGCCTCGACGACGATGTCGGTAGCACCGAGGAAGAATGACGGCGGGAAGAGCCTGTGTCCGGGCTCTCCAAGTAGGGATCGGAGGTCACATCCGAGGAATGCGGCTGGCGACCATGACCGCTACCACCACGCCCACGGCCACGCCCACGACCACCACCACCACCACCACCGCCGCCGCCGCCGCCACCGCCACGACCACGGCCAGCAGCACCAGTACGGGTGCTCGCAACCATGCCCTATAAATAGAACACATAAACAAAATACCGACAACATAGATTTATAAATGAATATAAAACTAAACATATCCATACCAGCAGCAGGGCGATGAGTGCCGCCCAGACGAGTAGGCCTAGGAGTGCCATCTGCAAAAAGAAACTCATACAATAATATGCAAATATCCCAAACTGAAATAAATATTACAATCAGAAGTGAAGTACGAATAAAAGCTAGATACACAAAATCTGATAAAATCACGCACCAATACAACAAAGTACAATTCTTGTAACTTTTGATGAAAGGGCATCGTCCTCTTCCTCGGCCTCGGCCTCATCGTCCTCTTCCTCGGCCTCGGCCTCATCATCATCATCATCCTCATCGTCGAATTCATCTGTATCCTCATCCTCATCCTCATAAAGTTCTTCTTCTTCTTCTTCTTCTTCAGTCTCAATACTTGGGACAAGACGCCTCTTTCTCCCCTGGTTGACATCTAAGTCTTGTATATCAACCTCTTCCTCCCCTCTATTTTCATCAGCAAGAGGTATATCAACCTCTAATTCAACATCCATGTCACAAGACTGTTGTCCCAAGTATTGGGGCTTTTCTATCTGGTCCTCTTGGTATGCTGGGTCTCCAACGTTGAATGTATTTCTAGATTTAATCTTGCATACTGCCCACCAGTCAAAGCGATCTCTACGACGCCTTGGGTAGCTTGTATAGTAGACTTGAACAGCCTGACTTGCTATCGCAAACGTGTCGGACCCTCTATCCCTCCTAGGCCCCCCTGCCCCGACCCTCCCCCCAACCCCTGCCCGACCCCCCAACCCCTGCCCGACCCCCTCTCCCACCCCCCTGCCCCCCCTGTCCCGACCCCCCCCAACCCCTGCCCGACCCCCCCCCCAACCCCTGCCCGACCCCCTCTCCCACCCCCCTGGCCCCCCTGTCCCGACCCCCCCAACCCCTGCCCGACCCTCCCCCAACCCCTGCCCGACCCCCTCTCCCACCCCCCTGCCCAGACCACCCCCCACCCCTGCCCGACCCCCTCCCCGACCCCCCATGCCCCCTCTCCCACCCCACCCTTGCCCCGACCACCCCACCCCCTACCCGAACCCCCCCTGCCCAGACCACCACCCCACCCCTGCCCGACCCCCTCCCCGACCCCCCTGCCCCCGACCACCCCACTCCACCCTTGCCCCGACCACCCCACCCCGTACCCGAAACCCCCCTGCCCCACACCCTCTCCGACCACTACGACAGCCCCCCAACCCCCCAAATCGTAAAAGAGAGAGAGAGAGAGAGGGAGATAGAGAGAGAGAGGGGGGGGGGAGAGAGAGCATACCTTAGAGAGAGAGGGAGATCGCCGGTCGGAGAGAGCAAGATCGTCGGAGAGAGGGAGAGGGAAGAGAGAGAGTGTTTTGGGGGGAATGAAAATTTCCCCCCCGTCGGTTCAATTTAAGTTATGGTACAGAAATTAGCGACGGAGTAGCGACGGATTATTCCGTCGCTAAGTAGTCAGTAAATCTCGCGCCAGAGTAGCGACGGATTATTCCGTCGCTAAGTCGTCAGTCAAATCTCGCGCCAATATTTTAGGCTTTTGTCGCCAAAATATGCGACGTTCTAGCGACGGATACAAAACCGTCGCTACTTGGCCGACGACCTATCGACGGCGTAGCGACGGATATAGACATAAAAAAATAAAAAAAATTGTCCACTACTTTCCGTCGGTATTTCGTCACAAATCCGTCGGTGATCCGACGGTAATAGCGACGGAAAATTTCCGTCGCTAAATGGCCGTCGCTAAAATACTGTAATTTGGTAGTGTCAGTCAGGAGACGACTCTTTCTCCGACTATGATGCATACAGCGAAAGCTCTAAATAGATAGTGTCTTCCACTGTACCAAGAGAAGTCACGGCTTACGTTGTCAATGAGGATCCAGATGCTTCAACTTCAGCAAATCAAGAACAGCGAATTGCTGTACTTGAAGACAAGCTGAAAACCATGGCTGAAATGGTTGCCAGTATTCATTCTATCATAGTTGCACAACATGCCACACCACCGACTGTACCTACTGCTAGTCCTGAAATTATAGCATCATCGATACCTGTCAATACAGGACTGGGGGTAGTATCTCATCAAGTACCCCTTGTACCAGCTCAAACTACACCCAATCAGTCAGGTGCTGGGGGTAGTGCCTACAATGATGTGCCTCCTCCTACCACTATGACTTCGCCTGCTCCTTCTTCATCATCTGAAGACGCCAATGAAGCTGTCAAACTCTTCCGAACCCAGTTCGAAGCTTTCAAGGAGAAAGACAACTTGCAAAGGCTAGGGATCAAGCAGCCATACCCAGTTGAATGGAAGGAAGTCCCATTTCCTCCTAAGTACAAAATTCCAACAATCTCGTTGTTTGATGGCAGTACCTCTCCAAGCCAATTCATCAATCATTTTGAGGTAATGACTGTCCAACTTCAACCAAATGACGCTCTTCTTACCAGAGTGTTCGTCGGTTGTTTAGCCAGTGTAGCATACGACTGGTACAGAAGTTTGTCCGATGGTTGTATCACCTCCTTCTCAGGGCTCAAACAAATCTTCCTGGAACGGTTCTATGAGGGATTCAACGACATGACTATGTCGGCTCTCAACAAAATCAAACAGAAACATAATAAAACTGCTGAGAGTTTCATCGAAAGGTTCCGCCGTGAAGCCTTGAAGATGCCTCCCGGAACTCCAGCTGCTGTCACTATTGATACTTGCAAGGCAAATCTTTTTCCTATCATCTGTATGTGGACAGGATCAACTCAATTCCAGGACTGGCCTTCATTCATTGTCAACGCCAAAGCTGCTGAAGTGAGTGCCGAGAAGTTCAAGCAGTTGGGGGTACAAATGTCTAACCCCGACCGGGATGAACATCAAACATCAAGTGGCGGTAATCGTCAGAACAATCGCAAGAACAAGGAGACTTTGAACATTAACTTGAAGAACAAAGAATCATTGGCTGTCAATATGGCTCCGCCTATATCCACTTCTACTCCTTCTGCACCTCCACCGAGGGAACCTCGTCCGAAAGTAGAATATTTCTTCGACGAGAATGACACTGCAAGTATTTTTGATTGTTTACTCAAAAGCAACAAGATTCAGCTCCCAGACCGAAAGAAACCTGATGAAGTCGGTAAGACAGAACATCCTAAATATTGTGTCTACCACAGGTTCATTGGACACCCTACTCAAGCATGCTACGTGCTCAAGGGCAAAATTCAAGAGCTTGTCAATGCTGGTGTCGTCACTCTGCAGCAAGACGAGAAGACTGTTATTGCAAATATGGTTTCAGTCCAGTTTGGTGACTTCCCTCCACAGATGGTACAGCACGGTGTCATTCCTATTCCCAAAGCTACTCTTGAGATTGAGAATCTTCCTCCTCCACCAAATGAAGGTCTCATTCCCTTGTCTCTTGACAATGGCGAAGTTATGTGGATCCATCCATATCTTGCTTCAGAGTTCGAAGTTTTCTCTTCTTCCAAGAAGAAAGAACGCTCCAAAAGCAAGACAAAGACTTGCAACATGGTGACTTTTGACCCCATAGTCGACAAAGAAATTCTGCTAGACACCAGATCAGGGAAAGCCTATCTGAAGGATTACCCTGAAACTCAAGAGAATCCCGTCTCTTCTTTTGAACCTGCTCCAGTACAATCTACTTCCTCTGAAGAGATTCCTTTCACATCCTCACCAGTTGTAGTACCTATTCCTCCCAAGCCGGTGGTTGCTGACAAAGGCAAGCAACAAGTCCGCTTTGACAAACCCCTGAAGAAATCATCTCCTACAGGACTTGAAAAGCCGTACAACTTTGATATATTGGCTCAACTAGCCAATACACCGGCTAGGCTATCAATCTTCGAGCTCTTGCGCCTTTCCAAAGAGACTCAAGAAACTCTGAGTGAAGCCCTGATGCAGGCTGAAACTTGCCTAACTCTTCTTAAAAAGTCGAAAACAGAACCGGTCTCTTGTCGTCATTGTCACAGCGTATTAGAGTTGATTCCAAACATCACTTTCACTCAGGATGATATGCTGCTGGAGGATAATAGACATGATCATCCTCTCTACTATACAGGGTATGTCGATTCGATGAAAGTCGATCGTATCCTGATAGATCCAGGGTCTGCCCTCAGCATCATGCCAAAGACGATGTTGGACGCATTGAAGATACCAGTGCATAGTCTTTCAAGCACAATCACCACTATTTTGGGATTCAACCAAGGAAGGAGTAAACCTATGGGTAAGATTCGCCTAAAACTCCAAATAGGCAATCTTCGCACAAAGGTGACCTTCTATATCATCGATAATCATGGTTGTTCTTACAACGCTCTTCTGGGAAGACCCTTCCTCCATGAACACAATGTTGTTCCATCGACCCTTCATCAATGCTTTAAATATGTTGATGACAAAGGAGAAGTTCACAAGGAAGTTGCAGACCTTTATCCTTTCAAAGGTGTCGAAGCATACTGCAACGACGCTCGTATGTACAAGGAAGAATTTATGAAAGTGGTATTGGCCATGGATACTGAAGAAGACCAAGAAGCAGTACCCAATGACACTCTCATCATACCTGTCAAAGGACGCATTTCTCATCCTCAATCTTCTAAACCACTGGCTATTCACCTGCCAGTTCAGAAGAAACCGGTTGATGGCGATCTAGATAAAAGGGAGCTCACCTCTTCTGAGCCACTTGTTATCGACTTACGTCGTAACAAGGACAAAAAGCAGCTCACTTCTTCTGAGCCACTTGTTGTTGATTTAACTCACAACAAGGAAAAAAAGGGAGCTCACCTCCTCTGAGCCACTTATTATCGACTTCCGTCGTAACAAGCCTCCTCCACGTTTTTCTTCTCCCCCTCTTGTAATTAATCTGACCAAGCCTGCTAAGGCTAAAGGTCCTGCTGTAAATACAAATATACAGATCAATAAAAAAGCATCTACTTTCCAGTATACTGATGTTATTTATCATACTAAATGCTATTTGGATATGTTAGATAGCTTCAAATCATTCACAATTGGAGTTGTACAATCTCTTCAAACAGAAGTCTCATTTGAAGATACAGATGATTCTTACCGTATTGTTCCTGCTCGAAAGAAATGTGAAAGTCCAATACTTTTTAGTAATGGACCAGAACAATAATTTAGCTATACGGATGACAGCAAACTTAACGATACAGGACATCTCCAACTCCGTCGTTACAGTCAACAATCAAAAGACATCGTCCGTAAGATGGGTTATGACTTTAAAAATGGCCTCAATTACGGCAAGGGTAGACGAACTCCTATCCGTACGACTGTCCCAAAAGGAAAGTCGGATATGTATTACAGCAAGACCAAAAGAGGTCTCGGATATGTTTTTCCTCCAATGTTATCCCCAGCAGTCTCTGAATCTGATAGCGATGAGCGTTCTAACTCTTCTGATTCAAGATCGTAGGATTCTGACACCAGCATCGGTCAAATTCATCGGCTGACTGTATCTTCTAATATGGTCTCCGTTGAACTTCCAGAAGGCTATGACTAGGATATTGAAGAAAGTTCTAAAATAGATCCTTGGGCTCAACGAATGGATACCCAATGGGAACTCCGATTCGAACAAAGAGAACCTCCTACCGAAGATCAATTAATTCAAGTTGATGTAGGAGAAAGCGGGTCACCTCGTCCAATATTTATCAGCAAGAATCTTCCAGAGGCAGATAAGCAAGAGTTGATTCTTCTTATTAAAGAATACATTGATGTCTTTGCCTGGAGTTACGAAGACATGCCAGGTCTTGATCCCAAAGTTGCTACTCACAAACTGAATATTTTGCCCAATGCAAAACCAGTCAAACAGCAACAACGATGATTCAAACCGGAAATGATGGACGCAATCGATGATGAAGTCAAGAAGCTCATCGCTTGTGGCTTTATTCGAGAAGAACAACATCCCGATTGGGTAGCCAACGTTATTCCAGTCCTAAAGAAAATCGGCAAAGTCCGAGTCTGCATTGACTTTCGGGATCTTAATGAAGCATGTCCAAAAGATGAATTTCCTCTCCCTATCACGGACGTCATGATCGATAATACCTGTGGGTTCGAGCGAATATCTTTCATGGATGGATTCTTCGGGTACAATCAAATTCGGATGAATCCCGAAGATGAAAAACATACCTCTTTTCGCACTCCTCGTGGAGTCTACTGTTACACATTGATGCTATTTGGTCTCAAGAACGCTGGTGCAACTTACCAACGGGCAATGAGTACCATCTTCAGAGATCATCTTCGCAAAACAGTCGAATGATATGTTGACGATATAGCCGTCAAAAGCCGTCTGAAAGAAGATCACATCCAAGATCTGAGAACTATCTTCAATCTCATGCGCCAACATCAGCTCAAGATGAATCCCACCAAGTCATTCTTGGGTGTCTCTAGTGGTAAGTTTCTCGGCTTCGTCATTACCTCTAAGGGTATACACGTGGATCCCGAGAAGATCAAAGCCATTCAAGAGATGCGTCCTCCACGCAACCTAAAAGAGCTACGAGGATTCCAAGGTCGACTTGCGTACATCAGGAGATTTATTTCGAACTTGTCTGGACGCTGCAGACCATTCACTCAACTAATGAAGAAGGGTGTATCTTTCGTATGGACCGAAGAATATCAAAAAGCATTCGACGACATCAAACGATATCTCATGAACCCACCAGTCTTGGTGCCACCAATCTCAGGCATTCCATTCTTAATGTACGTCCGTGCTATGGACCATTCATTGGATGCTTTACTGGCCCAAAAGAACAAAGAGGGTCATGAACAGGCCATCTACTATCTCAGTCGTACTATGATTGGTGCTGAACACCATTATAGTCCGGTCGAAAAATAATGTCTAGCTCTTATGTTCGCTATTCAAAAGACACGGCATTATATCATTGGCCAAACTATTCATGTCATTTCCCGAGTTAATCCTCTTCGGGTACTCATGAAAAAGCCCAGCACACTCAACTCTCGGCTGGCTACATGGGCCATTTTGCTAGCCCAATATGACATGGTGTATGTTCCTCAAAAGTCTGTCAAAGGCCAAGCACTGGCAGATTTCTTGGCGGTCATCCCGTGCCAGAAACATCCAAGATTTACGATAAAATTCCAGACGAGACGTTGGAAGTCAACATGATCTCTGAAAAATTTCCAACCTGGCGTCTATTCTTCGACGGTACATCCAGAATCAGACCAAATGGTGCCATTGTAGCAGGAGTCAGAGTTGTTCTCGTTTCTCCAGACGGATCGACCATCCAAAGAGCTTACTCTCTAGATGAACCCTGCTCCAACAACGTAGCAGAGTACAATGCTCTACTCATCGGCCTTCAGTTAGCCAAGCAATTGGATATCGAATATCTCGAAGTTTACGGTGACTCTAAATTGGTTGTTAACCAGGTTAGAGGAACCTATGAAGTTCGACATTGTCACGCCCCAGAACCAGAATACTGGAGAGCGGGGGCAGACATAGCCAGCTACGTATATTGAAGTGCAACCCACCTCGCTATACGGTTACGGCTGTCTAGATACATGAGGGTTTAACTACAAGCCAGCAGTCTCTTAAGGTCATGAACAAGCCTATTGTCTCAATCACAAGCAAGTAAGTAAGTAAGAGTTACAAGATGTATGATCATTAAATATACAATAGTAAGGCATCCCAAACATTACATATTCAGCTGATCATGAAGCTAGTCATTACAAAATGTCAGGACTAGCAAGAGTTTAGACATACATGATCAACCCTAGGATCCGTCAATCATTTTACAGCCCGTAAGCAGATAGTAAGTAAATTGCAATCGAGCTAAACAGGTGCTCGTCGGCTAAATGCCTCAAAAGAATATTTTTACAATAGAGTGGGAGATCAAGAATAAACCCACTCGTTGCCAGGGTTCCGTCTAGTGGCCACCATCTGGCTGGAAGGTCGGTCGATCCTCTGGAGTTGCTCCAAAATCTGGCCATACAAAACCAGCTGGGTCAGACCCCAAAAAGAGCAAGTGCCACAAAGGAGGCTTCACTTAGAAACTAAAACCAGCAATTAACACAATAGAAAGTAATAAATAGTAAAACCGGATAAAATATAATATCACGAGGATATACGGTAAGATAACCATGGGACCATTCAGATAACCAGGTTACAATCCTTAAACCAAACAAGGACCGAGATTGTAACCTTTCATCTGAACTGAACTTGGTTTCTCCCATTTATCAGCAGGGTAATATAAGAAAATTAGGACATGTAACAATTTATACAGGATCAAGGCTAGACAGATTATTCCTATTCAATCAATCACGGCCAGGCAATGAGTACGGCTTGATACTTTAACTAACTAGGGTTATCACAGGCCTAGTTACTAGCAAGATGCAATGAGATTATTCCACAGCCACAAGCCCTGCAGACCATCCAGGTTACCCGGGTTGAAAGATTAAGGTTGAATTCAGGGGGGTACATCATCCAGGAAATGCATGTACCCTTAGTTAGCTTGAAGGGTGCAACACATGACAGTGTGCTGGAAATGTGCCCTACTCGACGGCAGGCTACAGATCCCAAGGCGCACCCAGGTAACGGGATTGCCTGTAGCTGGGAAATCTTTTCATGACTACTGTGTAATTCTAGTTGTTAACCATAGTCCATTTTAGTAGGTACTCCTGACCGTGGTACTCAGGAGTCCTATCCTAGACATAATGCAAGACAGGACTGGTTTATTTGTACAAGCACAATCTCCCACGGTGTCCATGTTATTTATACAAGTCATGTCATGTTAGGTAGCCGTCGCAACAGCTGTTCAAGATATATCATGTCAGGTTATCATGTCAAGTGTACTAGTCAGGAGTATGCCACGATGGGCCACTATCATGTCAGGCTCAATTATCATGTCCAAACATATCAAATAAATTCGTGATTATCAAGTCCATGATAAAAAGGCGTAAGGATATAAAATGGGCATAAAATATCTAATAAAATATCAATACACAGGGCTAATGAGAGCCATGCGGCTAAGGCATATGCGGCCAGGAATGATCTCATGCGACTGGAAGAGAACAGCCCAAGCGGCTGAATAGGGTCAGGCGCATGCGGCTAAAAGGGAGAGGCTTATGCGGTCAAAGGGGTATCGGTCATATGCGGCTCGGAGATCCAGTCAGTCATACGGCTGAGAAAGGCAAGACATATGCTGTTAGGAGGATAGGGAACTCATGCGGCTGGCGGAGGATGGGTCTATGCGGATGGCTGACCAATCAGGTACATGCGGCCGGGGAGGAGCAACCCATACGGCTGCGGGGAGCAATGACTATGCGGTCAAGGGAGGCAAACCCATGCGGCTGGTAGACTGCAGTCTATGCGGCTCACGAGTGTTGAGTTTATGCGGCTCGGGGTTGCTGGAAATCCATGCGGCCAGGAAGTGTCACGACCCGCACCCGCTATAAGGGCACGTGCACGTGACAACGCCCAGCCCTCACCGTAAAAATGGCATGGAACGCTGTAGGTTTTCTACTCTAAACAGTTTATATATATATCAAAACCTGTCGAGAATATGGTCAACTCCGAACGGAGGACAAGCAATGAATATATATGAGTACTCCATCACAACTCTAAGATAACAAAGTAAAGACTGAAAGGTAAAGACAACAAGACGATAATAAAATAATAACCTGTCAAGTCCATCACAAATAATATACTAGTCTAAGTCCCAGTCTCTAATACGATCCCAGAATATAATAAAATAACAAGTAGCAAGCTGGAGACAAGGTCCAGTCCAAAATGTCTAACCTAACTAAACTAAGCTAAAGGCTCGTCGGACGGAGCTAAGTCCTGCTGAACCAAGGTCTCCAAGTCTACGCCCACTATATCAACCGGACCGTAGTAGGTAGGACAATCCTCTTCGCCACAATCTGTAAAATTTTGTCAACATATCCAGTCAGGATGGAACGAGCACAAATCTCCATAACAGTTCTAGTTAGACGATATTAAAAATGTAGCAGTAAATAGAGAGAATCTACGAGATAAATAATGTGTACATGAATCATGGTAAGACATATCAAGACTGTAATCTGAATGTAAGAACAGGGAAAAATAGTATAAATCATGTACAAGAATCTGGAACTATATCTATGTGAGTTTAGTATTAGTTTCAACATGTGATCGGCTTAGAACTTGATACAATGTTTGGCCTGGCTAATCATACATGAGTGTATGATTAACACTATATAATGATGATACAATAATATCTGTGGGGTATTGATCACATATCTACACTAACACCCCCATCCCTGACTAATATAGTGGATCCAGTCATGACACGTCATGATACCTATTCTCTGAGAGGGTAGCTAGCCTTCGCAGAAATCGTATTTATACAATGAACAATAAACAATGTAGACTTGCCCAGTGTATACCATATATAAGAGGAATAACATCTTATGACGGGATCCAGACAAATATCAATCCGTGTGAATAATGTGTCAAGAGAACAAGGATAATCTGCACTAAATACTAGAAACAAAGACGATATCATAAAACAGAAATATTATCCGAGAATGTACTCGCCTGTACTGTGATGGATAAGTCGACTGAGTCCAAGAACAGTGCCTCGAGGACCTATAGATGGAATACTGTATCAATATAATGGTTTGGAAGTGAAATTAAGTCATACTGAGTCAAAATAGGTCAAGACACGTCAAACTAAATCAATCTAGGTCAAACAAGGTCAAACAAGATTGTACAGGGTCAATCTAAGTCATATTAGACCTAACAAAGTCATACTAGGTCAAGATAAGTCTAGTTGGGTCATACCTGGTCATGGGAGGACATTGGAAATCCATCCGAATCAAACTAGGTCAAAAATTAGCTTATCGTTGACTTTTGGTCAACGGGTCAACTCTGGTCAACTCTAGGTCACTGGTGACTAATAGTTGACTTTTTGTCAACTGTCCAAGTAAGATAGAATTTGGGACTAAATTGGGTAAAGTGTTGACCCATAGTTGACTTTTGGTCTAAAAAGTCAACCGTGGTCAACCGGGGTCAAGACTAGGTCTAGACGGCTATTTCTACTCATTACCAACCTCTACAACCCATATCCAAGTCCATCTTGGACTTCGATACTCATATCTTGGCCATAGGCCAATTACCTATTTTACCCTTAAAAAGGGCAAAATTCTACCTTCGGCGATTATCTAGCTAGCCTACCTACGCTTGATATTTGGACCCGAGCTCCCTAGGGTAGTAAGGTACTAGCCTATAGATATATTACCTACCAAAATACCTAGGTAAAGTGGACATCTAGTCCATGATATGGCCCGTTGCCGATATCTTGAATATTTCAAGATACGCAATGGTACGGTGCGATACCGGTGCCCTACAACCCCGATTTCAACTCGGGAGCCTACCCGCAAAATCTAAATCATGTATTCTAACTCCACGCCAAGTTTCATCGCGTTCCGATACTCCGGGCTCAAATTCGCTCTCTAACTCGATTTCTCCTAAAAACTCCTTCTATCTCTCACTCTAATTCCTCTTCTAATTTCCTCTTCTAACTTCTTCCTCCCATTCTAATTCTTCTCCTCCTTACTACTTCCTATTCTCCTTTCCTATTCTCTTCTAATCTTCTTCTCATTCTCCTAACTTTTCTTCTAGTTCCTCCTTCTAATTCTCTTCAAATCTTCTTATTTCCCTTCTTTCCTCCTACCCTTTCTTCTTCTAATTCTTCCTAAACTTCTTTTAATTCTTCCTTCTATTCTATCTATCTATATATATACACACACACTCTCTCCAATTTCCCTTACACACGCACATAAAGCACAAACACACAAAATACTCAATTTCTCGAATTTTAGTACACTGGGACAACCTGCACACCTTTAAGGCTCTCATGCTCACCTTTAAGGCACTTCTGCTCACCTTTAAGGCTCCTCTGCTCACCTTTAAGGCTTTACTGCACAGTTTTTCCTGAATAGCATTCTGCACACTTCTAAGGTATTCCTGCACAACTACAAGGCTCTCATGCACAACTCTAAGGCTCTAATGCACAACTATAAGCATTGATACATACATATACAATATATATACCACTCTCAAAAAGGATTAAACCATAATAAATCCTTAACCTATATTTCTAGGGAATCCTACAAATTCTAGGGGCAAGGTGTGGAGAATCATCTCCTCTACAATATTGGTAAAGGAAATAAAGCTAAAAAGGAATAAATGGAGAATTAAAAACTTACCTAGGTTTGGGTTGCTTGGAGGAAGATGAAGCTTGGGAAGAAGAAAGAAATTAGAGAGAGAGAGAGTTACTTTGAGATGAAGTAAAGGGGAGGGGTGCTCCTCTTATGGCCGGCCAAAGGGGGGTTATTGGGTTGAGGGTGTGATCCAATAACCCTCCAACCCATTAAACTTAGGTTGGGTTGGTTCGGGTTTGGTTCGGTTTGAATTCTAAATACTAATCAAGCTCTAAAATGACTAATTTAAGCCATAGAAATAGGGTTTATGGTTTCTAGCCTAATTATGATGGTATGTGGGCCAAGTCCAGCTAGTATGTGGGTCCCACTAGTGTCCAGGCTACCCGGGTCTCCAACTTGAGTCCGAATTGGATAAAATCCAAACCAAACCAAATAAATCCCCAAAAAATCACATAAAATCAAATAAAATTCCTAAATATTATAAAACTCGAAAAATGATGAAAATACCCCTAATTCGAAAACTGGGGGTGACAGGAAGGACTGGGCCTCAGTCATGCGGTTAAGTAAGAAGGACTTCATACGGCTAGAAGGTATACTTGCCGCATGAACTTGTCATGCGGTCAAGTCAAGGCAATAGTGCATGCGGTTGGAACTGACTTGTCGCATGAATGTTCATGTGGTCAAGTGCTACTATGCGGCTCGGGACTGTGCTTCTTCTCCAAATTTTCGAGAAGAAGTACACCATAAGCCATGGCTTCCAAGTTGCTTAACTCTATCATCCGGAGCCCAAATCCGAACTTCCATAGGTCAAAATGGGGTAGAACGAAATGCTCTACAACATAGAACCATCAAAACTTGGAAATAACAAGATTAAGTAGATCAAAACCTAAGAAATCCAAAAATAATGTAAATATAAATCTACAAGAATATAGCCATGGAAAGTGAAAATGCCAAGTTCTAAAGTAAGTTAAAATGCTGTAAAGAAGAGAATGGAGCAATAAAATTTGGAGTTCCTCCATGAAGCAAGTTGCACTTGCCTAGACCTCTCTCTTCCTCTCTCTGGTAGGTAAAGAATTAATGGTGGGGAAGAAGAAGATATTAATGAAGAGAGAGAAGGAGAAAGGGTTAATAAATACTAAAGGTGGTAGGTAGGGGGTTCACCCTTGGTTCATAATGAACCAAGGCAACCGAGCCAAGCCGAACCAACCCAAGAAATAAACCAAGCCATGAAGAAAAGCCAAGCAAGAAATCATGCAATGCAAGATAAAATACGTACACGTATTCCAAATACGTAATACGAACCACATGTATTACAGACATCAAGATCTGGTACCTTATCATGAAGCAGCTATCAACATGGTTTCATCATTTAAAGCATTCTTCATCGACTACGTCCGTCGAACTTGCAATACCGAAGCAGATGCCTTAGCCAACCTTGCAGTTGTCCTAGCCATCCCTATCAAAAGACAGCAGGTGGTGGTTATCTCTAACCGAGAATTGTTCTGCATTGAAAACAATCGTAATATTGAGTCCAACAACTTTGTTGAAGTCAACGTTATTGATGAAGACTGGAGAACTCCTTTCATCGACTTCGTGGTTCATGACATACTTCCCGAAGATCCTAAGGAGGCTACGAGTATTCGACGACGATCTCTCCGATTTTACTACAATCAAACCACCAAAACTCTCTATCGGCGGACTTATGACGGTCTTCTTCTACGCTGTCTTGCGGGTGATGAAGCAAAACAAGTGTTGCATGAAGCTCACGACGGTGTCTGTGGAGCACATCAACTTGGTCCTAAGCTACAAGATCGCATCCGACGAATGGGTTACTACTGGCCCTCTATGGTATCAGAGGCCATTGAATATGTAAGAAAATGTCGAGCTTGTCAAATCCATGCAGATTTTATACATCAACCGTCAGAATTTCTTCATCCGACTGCCACTTCCTGGCCTTTTGAAGCTTGGGGTATGGACATCATAGGACCCATTAATCCTCCTTCTTCTAGAGGACATCGGTTCATACTAGCGATAACCGACTACTTCTCCAAATGGGCTGAAGCTATACCTCTGGCTGAAGTCAAGACCAGCAGCGTCATCAACTTTGTCAAACACTATATCATCTATCGATTTGGTGTACCTCGAAGGATCATCCATGACAACGGACCACAATTCATCAGCCAGAAGTTTACGAGATTCTGCGATGATCATCGGATTGACAACGTCGCTTCTACAGCTTACAATCCTGCTGCTAATGGATTAGCTGAAGCCTTCAACAAAACCATTATCAAGCTCCTCAAGAAGTTTGTATCCACTAACAAACGGAACTGGAGCAAGAAGCTTGGTGAATGTCTATGGGCCTACCGTACTACGGTCCGCAACCCTACAGGCTTTACACCTTTCTCTTTGGTGTATGGTTGTGAAGCAGTTCTACCCCTGGAACTTCAAATTCCTTCTTTAAGGATTGCCATTGCTAACGAGCTCACTACATAGAACAATGACCTTCTTCGACTTCAAGAATTAGAGGCACTTGACGAGAAGCGGCTAATGGCTCAGCAACATATTGAGTTATACCAAGCTCGCATCTCTAAAACTTTTAATCGCAAAGTTAAAGTCAGAGCCTTTCAACAAGGAGAACTTGTTCTAACAGTCAGACGTCCTATGACTATGACTCACATGAGCAAAGGCAAATTCGACGCGAAGTGGGAAGGTCCTTATGTTGTAAGCAAAGTCTTTTTAAATGGAGCCTATCAACTCTCAGAGTTAGACGGTCGAGTTGCTATGATGCCTATCAATGGCAAATTTCTTAAAAAATACTATGTATAAATGTAAATGTTTGTAAATCATCAGACAAGTTCAAGATCATAAATAAATTCAAATTTTATTTCATCATGAATGATAGTACATGATATTAAAGGAGATCACTATCATCCTTCTCGACATTGGAACACAGACCACTACCGTCCTTCTCAAAGACACGGTCAACAAAAGAGCCGAGAACCTCCTTGCTGGAACCCACGAGGAACTTGCAAGCAGCCATCCTCATGGCCTCTTCCTCTTCAGTCTTTCCTGGTTCAAGCAGGAAGTCCAGGATATCTCGCGGTGGTTTGAATACAGATGAACCTTCGCCTGCCTCTGTCTGCTTTGGCTGAACTGGATCGACAGGATATTCTTCAACGCCCTCTTCAACCTTTGGAGCGAGTTCAGCCTTCTTAGATGCATCTCCAGACGATATTTTTATGTTGGAAAGGTGGAAGTGCTCATTTCTGCCAGATTTCTCCTCTATTTATAGGCAGAGATTCTCCAAATAACGAAGCGACACATTCATCCGACGGTTCGTCCGTTCATGCAATTCATCCGATGGTTCGCCCGTTCATTTAATTCATCCGACGGTTCGCCCGTTCATTTAATTCATCCGACGGTTCGTCCGTTCATTCGATTCATCCGACGGTTCACCCGTTCATTCATTATTACCTGACGGTTCACCTGTTCATTTATTATTACCTGACGGTTCGCCCGTTCATTCATCATCATTTAATGGTTTGCCTGTTTATTCATCATTATTTGACGGTTCATCCATTCATTCATCACCATTTGACGGTTTGTCCGTTCATTCCACCATTCGACGGTTTACATGTTCATCTTGACGATTCATTTCGTTCACACCTTTTTGACGATTCATTATCGTTCACCATCCACATCAGCAACTTGTCGTTTTCGATTACGTTGTCAATTGAAATAATAATATTCGACAAATTATATTCTGCCACGTCCATATTACCTCTGAGCAGATATAATGAATATAATTATTTTCCTACAAAATTTAGAAATATATCATGTCCTGTACCTCTGAATATATTTTCTATCTCTATTATTTATATCTGAACAAGATATGTAATAAATGATAGAGCCACAACAAAATGTCTTTTATTAATCAAAATATGAGACATTACAAAAACACATGTGCTACAAAAGACATAAAGATACAAAATGTTCTTTCTACTGAGACGGAGGCATTATCAGATTAGCAATTTGTTGCTTCAAAATCTGCAACCGTTCTTCACGAGATGCCATCACTCTCCTCCTGGCCTCTTCCATCCCAGATTCTTCATTAAAAACGGGCATGGTTACCATTCGGCGAGTGATTTCCGCATCATGAGCTGCTATATACTCGTTTCTTTCTTGAGTTAGAGCATCAATTTGTTGGACTGCAGTCTGATGCTCTTTAACTTCATTTTCCAGTTCCTCTTCGAGACGAGCAATTTCTATTCTCAGCTCAGCAATCCTTCTCTCTCTTCTCTCAGATGTTGAGATCACCGATTCCAACTTGGAATTATATTCAGCAGATTTAGTAGTATAGGCATCCAAGAGGTTCTGGAGATTCACTCTTTCAATTGCAGCTGCCTGAGCCATTTGTTCAAACTCTGCCTGCACTAAAGGTTCCACTTCCCCTTTGTTGAGATCTTTATAGTTCTTTATAGAGATTTCCAGCTTATTCAATATATGGTCAAGAAGAGTGGCCTGAGCCTCATCACCTTGCTCACGGATGGCCTTCACCAAGAAAGAGGTCGGACCTCTAACCATGTAGAAATCAGCGTCTTCTTTATCCATCATTCTATTGATCAGAGGTCCCAAGGACTCGAAGAAGCATTTAGTAAATGGTTGGATGACAAGCTGATTAATCGCCAGAGCACTAGGAGTCGCAGCAACTCCTGTTGATGACGAAGCGGCAGGACGCTCAATTTCTCGTATTTGAACAGCAGGCTCTTTGAATAAGGGAACCAAAGTGGAGCTAGTTGCCCCTCCTGGTTGTTCCTCTACAAAAGTAAAGATTGTCATTTGCTATTGTCCAAGAAGATCAAAAGTGAAAGCGGTCTTACCATGGTTGGATCCAGCAATGAGCCTATCATCTGCAGGAACAGACTCTAGCTGAGCAGAAGTAGCCTCAGGCACTACTGCCTGACTACTTCCTGCTTCAGAGCCACAGGATAAGCGATGACTGCTACTAGCAATCACCGTTGTTACAGGTACTATGTCCGTGCACGTTGGAGGTGCTAGAGAAGATTCGATCTCTGCATGGGATACAAATAAAGACGTCAGTTATTAATTTATAAAAAAAGAAGATTTCTAAATTCATTCTATACCTTGACGATCAATGGCGGGAGTTTCCTCCGGGGCTGCTTCTTCATCTGCTGCTTTCTCTGGAGATGCCTTTACCTCAACATCCTTTTTAGGATTTAAGGTATCATCGGCAGCATTAGGAGATATATGCTCTTCATCATCCCTTTCAGGATCTTGTATATCTTCATCAATATCCTCAGATGAGGAGTTCTCCTCATCTTCATCTTCCTCCGGTGCATTCCCACTGGTAGTTGTAACATTTTGATCAATGTAGTCCTCCAGCGGGCCGAAGACGTAATCTTCTAAAGCTGCAATCACTTCACGATCCTCCTCATCGTGGAGTGTACTTGGTGTAAGAGAAAGGTAAGTCGTCTCCGCAGCAGGTGAAGGAGATCGTACGGCATCATGCTCTTTTTCTACAATCATGTCTTTGGGCTCTTCGGCCTCATTTCTTTGGTTCAGCCCTTTCCCCTGCTCGATCTCTTCTCTCCGTTCTGGACTGGGAGTTCTATGCCCGAACTCAGGAATGGGAGTGGGAGATGACATGGTGATTCCTGCTGCAGCGTCTGCCACTACCGAAGACAGGATTTGTCTAGGAGGAGAGTCTGTTAATTGTCTTCTGTGGACCAACCTTTTCCTTCTATGTAGAGGTCTTTCAGGACTCTCTACGTTTTCTGTCTTGACTTGTCTTTGAACAGAGGTCGGTGTGGTAGCTTCTTCCTGCTGGATTGTTTCGGCCAGCTACCGAGATTGAGATCTGGTCGTAATCTTTTCATAAGAATGATCCAAGATCAGTTTCTTCTTCGTAGCTGGGACAGAAGGCTCCTCTCTCCTTCTCTTCTTAGCCGGAGATTTAGCAACCTTTAAAGAAACACGCAGTGGCACGTTAATTTCTTCAGGGAACATGACATCCCTCGAAACTTCTAAGGGTGCATCCACTGGCTCGTGCACCTCATCATTTCCTGGAAGTGACATGATGACTCCTCCCTTCTTCAATCTTGTTGCAGACGCGAAGCTATCCGCGAGATTGAAGTTCTCGACAAAGGTGTTCGATGATGTATAAAACACCGAATATGGGAACAGCAAACGAGGGCCATGAGTACTGTTCACCGGCATTGAGAACGTTGTTTTCGTATCTCGAGCATTGTAATAAGCCCAAGCTCGGGCTCCATCTATCAAAAAACCTTTTCCTTGTAGGCATGTGATAGCATTACCTATGTGGAATTGCTCATATCCAAACTGCCGAGCAAACCGGCTGGGAAGATATGGCTCCAAGTAGCATTCTTCTTCAAAATGATACACCAAGTGGGATGGTCGAATTGTTTTCAACCAATTAAAAGCTGTACGACTCAAAGGTTGCATCTTTGAGTCAATCATATTGGTCGGCATCTGTTCATATCCGGGAGGAGGACGAGTGCAATAGAAGTTCCACCCTTTGCCCAGGTTCAAAGCATATCTTCAATCTCTCAAGGAAGTGTATTTCCACTTACCGTGGGAGTATCTCCGCAAAAAGCTGCCTCCGACTGGTCCCATGTTGGGATCCATCAAAGTAGGATGGTGTAGAAGCAACCATCCGAACAGATAAGTATACGACAATTCTAGCCGAGGAAATTCTTTCTCGCCCTTAGCTTTCAACATCAACTCGACGTATAGGCGGACAATGGCGTTCAATCTACAAGTCCTCGTTGATAAGATATCCATCTTATAGCCGAAGACTAATCGAACTGCAGCAAAAAGAACACCGCGATGGAAGCGGTCTACGGCACTTGCTCCGGGGACGACAAATCGATGGAGCCAGTACGTCAGAAATCTTGCTAATTAGGCTTCTTTTGACATAGGTCGATATCCCAATCTCATATAACTCTCGAGAATGTCTCCTTTCTTTAGAGGAGGACATTGATGATCGTCTTTCATCTGGGTATCCAAGTCCCCACTTACCTCCATCAACTTCATCACTTCAGTTCTGCTCAGTGGCTTGAAGAAGTCGGGATAGCTGTTATCATTTTCCTTGGTCTTCTTTTCTTTAATATGGTTGAGGAACAGATAAGGCAACCATTTGGATGAATAACAAGTACCAGATGTACCATTTTGGTAATACAGATAGCAGATTTTGTAATGACACAGCAGTTCTTCAAAGACTTCTACTATGGTTGCGTTCTCTTTTCGAAGTTCGTCCAACTCATCATTAGTTGGGACAAATTCCTCATACGGGGCATCCCCCATCGGCAGGTGAGAGATGTACTGCATCTCGTGAATGGCAAACCCGATTTCTCCGCAGGGAGTCATAAAAGTCCCTGTCCTATAATTGTATCTCTCTGCTAGAGCCAGAAAAAGATGCGAGTTGGGGGCAAAACCGTAAACAGTGGTATGCACTGCTTCATACAAGTTTATCTGCTGAAGTTTGTCTTTAAACTTAGTCAAAATCCAGTTTGCAATACAATTCCATCTCTTATAGTTTGGGTTCACCAGTCCAGTTAATCTGAGGTCTTGCTCTGGATACCTCCCTTCGACCTTTGCGAACTCATTCGCGAATATTGGAATTCTCACGGGCAATAACAAAGAAGAATTCTCCGGCGGAATACAACCGGGTTTCAAACCTCTGAGCAAGACACTGTATCGTTCCGAAGAACTGTAGAACATGTCTTTCTTGTTAGGCCCCTTCTTCACATAATCTTTCCTGGACGGGCATCCTGAAAAGGTGTGAGATTCCATTCCATTTTCTTCGGATAGCTGGCATGAGCATATCGAGATAAGGGGAGGCAGCGTAAGACGTCTCGTATCGAGATTGTCTTGTCTGTCTGTCGAAAAATCCGTTCTTCCATCCGTGGCCTCGGCTGAGAGCTCTTCTCAAAAGCCTCGCCAAACAAAAATAGGGGCTTCTTGTGAATCATGGCATCTGCTGACTCTAAAGGTTGCCCATTCATCAGACATAATAGTGTTTCATTATCTTGGTTTACCAAGATAGCTTGACGGGAAGCTGGCAGATCGTACTGTAGAAAGTGCACATGGGACAGATCCTCTTTGTATTTCGGTTCTGAAAGAGTCCCTACAAAGTTTTCATACCCCGGTTTTTCTCTGGTATTGTCACGCCCCAGAACCAGAATACTGGAGAGCGAGGGCAGACATAGCCAGCTACGTATATTGAAATGGAAACCACCTCGATATACGGTCACGGCTGTCTAGATATGTGAGGGTTTTTCTACAAGCCAACAGTCTCTTATGGTCATGAACAAGCCTAGTGTCTCAATCACCATAAGTAAGTAAAGTCGCAAGATGTATGATCATTAAATATACAATAATAAGACATCCCAAATATTATATATTCAGCTGATCATGAAGCTAGTCGTTACAAAATGTTAGGACTAGCAAGAGTTTAGTCATACATGATCAACCCTAGGATTTGTCAATCATGTTTACAGCCCGTAGGCAGACAGTAAGTAAAAGTGCTGCGAGCTAACAGGTGCTCGTCGGCTAAACGCCTCAAAAGAATAATTTTTACAATAGAGTGAGCGAAACAAAATAGAAAATCCACTCTTGGCCCGGATTCCGTCTAGTGTTCACCATTGGGCTGGAAGCTTAGTAGATCCTCGGGAGCTGCTCCAAAATCTGGCCACACAAAACCAGCTGGGTCAACCCCAGAAAGAGCAAGTGCCACAAGGGGGCGACGAAATAAGAACAAAAGCCAGCAATCAGCACAAAAAATCTAATATTAAAACTAAAATTACGAAAACATGTCAGGATGATATACGACGAGATAACCATAGAACTATTCCGATAGCCAGGTTACAACCCGTAAATCAAACAAGGACCGGGGTTGTAACCCTTCATCTGAACAGAGCTTGGTTTCCCACCATTTATCGGCAAGATAAGTAATGTAAGTAATCAAGACAGGGAGCAATCTTGCATGGGATCAAGACATGACTAGACTGGTTATACCTCATTCAATCAATCATGGCCAAGCAGATCCTACGGCTTACTACTTTAACTAACTAGGGTTATCACAGGCCTAATTAATAACAAGATGTAGTGAGATTGTTCCACAGCCACAAGCCCTGCAGACCATCCAGGTTACCCAGGACGAAAGATTAGGGTTGAATTCAGGTGGGTACATCGCCCAGAAGACAAATGTACCCTTAGGTGACTTAGAGGGTGCAACACTCGACGGTGCGCTGGAAATGTGCCCTACTCGACGGCAGGCTACATATCCCAAGAGCGCCCAGGTAACGGGATTGCCTGTAGCTGTGTCATCTCTTCATGACTACTGTGTTATTCTAGTTATTAACCTTAATCCATTTTTGGTAGGTACTCCTGACTGTGGCACTCAGGAGCCCCATCCTAGACATGATGTAAGACAGGACAAGTAGATTTAACAAGCAAGCAAGAAAGAACTACCCACGGTGTCAAGGCAGGTCAAGTTAAGTTATCAAGATAAATCATGTCAGGGTACTTGTCAGGAGTGCGCCACGACGGGCCACTATCATGTCAGGTTGGTCATGTCAGGAGTGCACCACTACGGGTCACTGCCGTGTTATGCTAGTTCCTGTCATACCGTGCCATGTACAATAGTCATTCCAAACATATTAAGTAAAATCAAGTTCATGACAAAAGGCGTAAGGATATAAAATGGGCATAAAATATCTAATAAAATATCAAGGTACAGAGTTATAGAAAAGCCAAGCTTAGAGAAATAAAACCAAAACTCCAAGAGCCAATGGTTAAGCAAGGGGGTCAGGGGAGCAGCGTAGGTGAAAAGTCACGCACGCTGAGAGAGCAGCGTAGGTGAAAAGTCACGCACGCTCAAGGGAGCAGCGTTGGTGAAAAGTCACGCACGCTACAGGGAGCAGCTTAGGTGAAAAGTCACGCACGCTGAGGGGGGGCAGCGTACATGAAAAGTCATGCACGCTCAAGGGAGCAGCGTTGGTGAAAAGTCACGCACGCTGAGGGAAGCAGCATACGTGAAAGTCACGCACGCTCAAGGGAGACACGCTTCCAACAGGAAGCGTACCCAAGTCTGCGTACACACGCTAAAGAGCGCGCGCAGCTCAGTGTACGTGAGCTAAACAGCTCTGCATACTGCTCACTGTCTTCTCCAAACAGCAAGAACACTATGGATGAACCCAAGGCTTCAAAGCATCATAACTTGGCCATCCGAACTCCAAATCCAGATTTCCAAAGTTCCAACTTGGGTAGAATTGAATGCTCTACCACATGGAAACATCAAAAACCCATAAAAATCCAACTTAAGAAGCTCAAACCATACAAAATCCGAAAATAGAAATAACTTAGATCTATCACAAAGGAGGCTCCAAATCACAAAAACCCAAGTTCTAATGTTGATCACCATGTCCTAATCTAGCAAATGGACAAAAAAAGAGGGTTCTCATGTAGTGGCAAGATGCACTTGCCTAGGGTTAGGAGAGTTGTGGAGGAAGGAGAAGAAGAAGAAGAAGGAAATTAATGGTGGAAGTTATGAGGAGAGAGAGTGGTAGGTGGAGTTATAAAGAGGGGGAGTTGTGGTGGGTTGAGGGTGTAGCATAGGGCTAGGGTGATCCAATGCACAAAAACCGAACCAAACCGAACCAACCCAATTAAAACCGAGCCAGGCCAAAACCCAAATACAAGAAATACCAAAATTCCACAAGTTTGAGAAAAATAAAATACATGCCAAAATCCAGATATGAGTATAAATACGAAATACGAGAAATATGGGAAAATAAGGGTGACCGGTATCAACTGCATCAAACAGAGAAAACAAAAATTCAGCACAAGAAAAGATCAAGGATGCAACCATCAGATTGCGCAACAATCAGATTGCGCAACAAATAGACTGCGCAACATCAGATTGCGCTGGCAGTCTCGCACAAATCAGCAGATTGTGCTGACTTTTGCCAGCACAGTTCAACCGATTGCGTAAGAAGTTATTCTTCATAAAAATAAAGAATAAACTGATTCGTGCAACCGAACCCTAAAAAGGGTGGCGCAGTATGATCACATCTCTAAAAAGAGATGGATTATGAAGATCAGTGAAGTCAAAAAAACCTAAAAAAGGTTTTTTTCGATTGGGACATTTACCTTGCATAGCAGGATGTGCAGTCTCATGTCGAGATGTACGTCGCGCAACCCTAGCCGAAGACTCGGCGGGGGGCTTGCCCTTGTCGGCGGCGGAGGATCTCTTTGGCGCCATAGAAATCGTCGGAGAAGGAGGTCGGATGAGCTCAGAGAATTCTCTCTTAAAATCACAAAAGCCAAGTAAAGAATGAAATGAATATCGAAGGAACTATTTATAGTTTTTCGAATCGAAACGACTGCCTCAGATTACGCCAAAAAAGTCGGACTAAGCCATCCGATTGCGCAGACAGCTCAGCACATGCGCAATTTGATTAAAATTCAAAAATTCAAAGTATTTCGAAATTTTGAATAAGTTCAACTTTCAAAAACTTTGAAGGGGGTCTTGTAGGTCCTAAAAAATCAAGTTGCACACATCAACAAAGTCATGAAGATCGAGAAATGCATCTTTCAAATAAACTGCGCAGACATCAGATTGCGCAGCATATAGATTGCGCACACTAGACTGCGCACACTCCCAAGCGCACAGGCTGACGTGGCCAAAGTCATCATTACCTGACACAATCAAATCTTCTGACAGCTGACAACACGAAGAACGAGGAGACTGTTCGTTTATTGTGCTACACAGCGCTCGAGAACGGCTGGACAGCTGGCAGCACAATCGGAGGCAGCGCAATCAGCCAACCAATCTGTTGCGTAATCCATTCTTGCGCAATCTAATGTCAGCGCAATTTATGTTACGCATTCCATCAATATAACTGATAAAGTACACGTGGCACTCATGCCATCAATAGCTCACTATGTGGCAACCGTCTGCACACGATCATGCACAATTTAATCAAAAGTTTCCATGTGTCCAAGACAGTTGGACCACGATCCAACAACAGCCTGTGCAGTCTACTGTTGCGCAATCCAATTGCTGCACAATCCATCATGCGCAGTCCAGAATAACTAAAAGTTAGTTATTTTTAGAACTCTATAAATAGAGTTTCAAGTCTCCATTCAAGGGGATCAGACATAAAAAAGTCTAGAATTATCAGAGAGTTCAGGAGTTCTTGCCCAAGTGCTGCTGCATTCTTCCGAGGCTTTTGCCTTCAATTCTCTGAGGCTTTTGCCTTCAAGTCAACTTCTGAGGCTACCGTCTTCACAGTTCATATCGTCCAAGGGATAAAGCAATCGTCTTCTAGATTGGATTTCTAAAGTTGTACCTTTCCCAAAATTCTTGTAATCTTTACAAAGTTTGTATCAATAAAGTTTCATACTTTTGTTTTTGCAAACAGGAAGGGCTCCCCTTCTGAGGCCTCGTACTGGCTACCCCCAGCTACCTTGAGGTTGGTTCCTTGGAGAACATCCTCATCTTCAAGTGGAGAGTTGTCATAGATAGCAGGAGTTTGATCACTCCCAGCTAATGCTTCCACTAGAACTTTCTTCCTTAACCGGGTGCTCTCAAATACCCCTGAGGACAGGACCATCATTTTACTTTTCCTCGATTGACTCTTGGACGCTGCTGTTGAGGTCAAGGGATTGGTAGTTATTTTTCTTCCTGATGAATGAGAGTTGGAGACAACATGGCAAGTAGCGACCTTGGGCTCTGACTCATCTTCAACTGACTCCTTTCGAGATGACGTCGGATAGGTGCAACAGATTACAGCCGCTGGAACACAGACTACCTGGATGATGGAGCCGTTGTTTTGCAACAACAGCAGTTGATGATGACCATGGCACAATTGTTCCCTACGAGGGATGCATCGTGCTTAATGGTCAGCTCTCCTGATCTGCGTTTGTGAGTGATCATATTACGCAAATCATGAGGGACGAGTTTCATTTTCACACCCCCTTCAGACGTATGGCGAAGCCAAGTGCTGGGGTGGTCATGTGAATGCTGCACCCCCTGATCCAGTTCCAGTGGATAAGATACGCCCAGATCATTGGTGGGGGAGCAACATGTATTGTGACTTGAACCCACTTCATGCGCACAACCCATGTGGGCGCTTGGGTTCAAAGTCACAAGTTTTGCCTCGCATGACTTGGTTCCAAATACAGAAGATGCGCCCAAGCGAGACGAAGACTTTGAGAGTCAGCTCGTATCTGGTGTAAACGCACCCGAGTCGACTCTGTACAGTTTACCATCGGTAGCGTGCATAATTTTGAGCGCGCATCTCTGGTTCACTGTAGGCGTAGCACATTTGGGAAGCATGGCCCATGATGCCTTGGATTTCTTCGTACCAACCCGCGAAGGAGCATAGTACTTAGAATCCAACTCATCTTCGCCACGACAGCGAGTGATTCTGTCAAAGACAGAGGCCCTCTCCCGCACGCCAAAGTTCATACGCGAGAAGCTGGATGCGCATTTGTTTCGTCGGCACATCATCTTCGACTGGAAAGAGGACAGTTAGGGAATGCAGTCTACACTGTATTTTCCTGGCAGATGGGCTGCACTGGCGGGCGCATCTTGCTTGCTAAGAATGTCAGCAGGAAATGAGGGCTATGGTGGCGCTCCCCTTCAGCGGTAGTACTCGACGCATCGCCTTTGCGCACCTAGACTTGGCGAGTCTTCTTCGGCTTTGGTAGCCGTTTCGAAGGACTTGCGCTGCCTTCGGAGATGAACTCCTCATACGTCTGTTGATTGAGGCGCACCATGAGTATCTTGTGGGAGGAGCAAAGCTTGATGTCATCGAATTGCAACATAACTTTCTCGTGAGAAGAGAACTCCAGCAGAGTCGCCAGCTTGTTTACCATTGAAAATATGCTACAACTTTCTCGTTAGAAGAGAAAGAAGTCCCCAGCAAAGTCGCCAGCTTGTTTGCCATTGAAAATGCGACAAGATTTTGTTGATTGATAAAACTTTGGTTTTTCAATTACAAACAGAACAGTATACAATATAGTACTTAGACGTAGTCCAACGAGTACACTTCTGTTTTTATCTGGTAACTGTATCGGTGGAGCGAGTGGTAATGCATTGACTCCGTTGACGATATGGCGACGATCTTGAATTCTCTGAAGGTCTGGGTTGTCTAAATCAACTCGTCAAACTTTAAGACTACAACTTATTCAACGATACCCAATCTATGGCTTTGCATACACGCGACGCTTGCTGATAGACTCATCGACACCCCGCATCCTCAATCGATCGATCGATATCCCTGAGGCTATCTCATACACCACTCAGGGATGAAGTCATTCAATAAATCCTCAACTTATCATTCGAATCAAAATTGACTTCTTTAAATTTTTCGTTCGAACCCTTCCTCGAATTCCAAGCACGCTCATCTATATCGCACCGACGTTATCGTCGCTCGATAGCACCCCTATCGATAGTCATCTCACTTTACTCAATCGAGTTCAACTTATTCTTGCTCGACACTATTCAATTCCTGCACTCGACTTTTCTAAGGTCGATGTAACTTTGGTGTATATGCCCAGCCCGACTTAGCCAACTGTGCTTACGCAAACCATCTTTTTGTTTCTTGTCAAAAACTGTTCCCCTACATTTTATAAATTATTTAGACTTATTGTAAGGACATCCCGTGGGACATTTGAGAGAGAGCGCACCAACGATATCAACTTTGCGGAAGCAACAATTCAGAGTTTGCGGAAACAACGGAGTTAAAGAATTCAATCGATAGTCCAAGGACGTAAAGTCGTGCTCTGATACCATTATGTCACGTCCCGCTCCCATAGGAGCGATCATCCTCGCTAAGGCGTAATGCCACACGAGCCTAGATTGCACTTGTGCAAGGCGGGTTCCATAACGGCCGATTTCAGTGGCTGCGACGGGGTCGTCGTACAAAAGTCCCAAGCAGAGACATTGAATAATAGCAGCAAAAATTTGAAGCCAAACACAAGTTATTCAAAAGAAGGTCTTTATTGATATTAAAACAAAGGTTACAATAGGGCACAAGGCCAAGATTACAAGTCACTCAAGCTCACTCTTCTCACATTACAAGTCACTCAGCTCTCTCTCATCTCTCAAATACAAGTCTTGAGCCAGCAGATGCTTCGAAAAGCGACGTCCATACATTATGTCCTGTATAAGTCTTAACTCCATGCGGCCGCATGCTTCGAATTGCCAATGAACTCCGTGCCTCGATGCATCCAAACGAGCTCCGTGCCATGAGCTTCTACCTGTGCCTGCACATGAAAACTATGTGGGTATCAGTACTCAACTACATTGGTGGAATAAGCTCCTCGCCCACCCATACAAAACTGACACGTTCATTTACTTTGTGTAACATAACCCTTTTGATTGTCTTTTTACTCTTACCATAGGATTATTTTAGGATTGACACCTTGGCCTATTTTGTGTCTCTAGACCATCCCGTGCTTGCAACGACAATGTTAACTTATCAAGTCGTGCTTGCCTTTCGGCACATAATCAGAGACGCAACTACACGGTAGTACCTAATTCCTTGTGACCGTGCAACAAATCCATCATAATGTTCCTCGCAACTCAATATGACTTAACCACATCGCGGCCTCGCAGCCCTTGCTACTTCAATCACCAATAAACCCAATCAAGACTTATGAACATTGTGTCACTTAATCAACTTGCCTTGTGACAATTCCTGACTTAAACTCGAACAACTCAAACCCAACTTATACAACTCACATGTCAACACTTGAGACTCGACGCCATATCTCGTGCTAAAGCACGTTGCCTAGGTTGTAGCCATTTTTAGGCCCAAATATTTGTGTTCTAATTGTACACACATTCAACAACTTAATTCAATCCACAGGCACACACGCGGATTGCCGTCCGTGCTGACTCGTCTATATGAATTGGTCACTGACTCACAGAGCCATCGTGGAGTCCTCTAGCTTTTGTTAGACGGGTGCCCTTTCAGTACGAGTAGCTAGCCTCGCTGCAAGTCCCCGCCTAACCCGTGTCCAGCACAGCTAATTACTCGTTTCCAATCGCGACCGCAACGGTCCCATGGCCGCCGGGTTGCCGTGCAGGGAAACGACCCACCTTGTCGACAAGTTGTCCATGACCATGCAAGACTCGACTTAAACTGACGTCTCACACAGTCATGCTACCTCTAGTGTTACCATCTCTTTCAGGACCAAGTTTAATACTTCTCAAATCTGAGACCGCCTCGACGACCTATAGTCGCGAGCATTCTTCTTTCTTTTGAGATCGCCCCGACGACCTATAGTCGCGAGCATTTTTATTTCTTTCCCTATCATTTCATTCAACTCAAGAACAACTATTTGAAACACTTCTCCAAACTTATTGATTCAACCGTGGCCCGTGCCTTAAAACAATAAGTCCGTCACATCGTACAACCAACTTGAACTCTATGCGACACTACCGCCCAAGACATACTCTATATGACGGGCTTTGAGACCGTAAGACTGTGTGGATACACCCAGCCGTGGAACTCATAAGACCGTGCTTGCTACTACTCCGATAGCCTAACATAACTTGCCTAACTTAACTTTGCCACAACTTGACGAGCAAGGGCTGCGTCAAGCTTTGCCTTGAAGGAACGTGCCGTGCACGTGTTTAACTTTGAACGAACAAGTCATTTGGGTGCCTAGACTTTGTCACAAGCCGTTCAGCACAACTTAACTCATGGGCAGCAAAGGCTATGCCAAGCCTTGGACGATGGGATCGTGCATACTTTTTGAAGCATTCATGCGGGCGACGCCTATGACTTAGGCTACGTTCATAACTTCGCCAACTCAAACCAACTTTTCTTTTCCTAAGCCAAGGGACGAAGGATCGAGTGTCATTTTCAAACCACGCCGTGCACCAACTCTAAGCCGACCAATGGACCTTTCCATATTCTAACTCAATTCGACCTGTCGGGATTATTCCCTTAGCTATGTGGATTCGTCTCTTTTATTATCAAGCCTACTTGTGCAAGTTAAAAACATGCGATTTATTATGTGAAGGCAAAGATGAGGCAAGTTCACCGAAACTACACCACTTGAGCGAGCGGTCGCCTCGACCGAGCGATGTCTTCGAGCAGCCGTTGCAAGGCTAAGTCCGAACGCCGTCGGCGTTTCGATTCCTCCGATTGACTGAACGGGATAGGGCACTACACACATCGCTCAGAAAAAGTTTCGTCATCGAAACTAACTGAGTACTTACTCATTAACTTATCACTTGTTTCAATATCCTACGTTTGTCGTACACATTTTTCCTATGCATTCCTCAAATTCGAGCCACGCTTGTGCTACCCTCAATCTTTTCTTCAAAACTCACGATCTCAAAATCCTCGACACTTTTCCGTTCCTCAAGTCTTTCTTTAATTCAACGTATCACTTAGTTTGGATCGGGCACACATTCCAGGCGTCCCCAAAATACTTGCATTTCCACTAAGCCTTGTGATAGTGAATCCAATCCCACCTATCGATTCATCCACTCAATCCCGAAAGTCAATCGTACCGATGCTAACTCTCGCAACATGGACATCTCGCCTAGCCGCTAGGCCATCTCTCCAGGCTAAAGTCAATTGTTAGTATTGGAATCATAGTTCCCAAACAACGATATCAACACTGATCCCATCCTAAGGTCAAACCAAGTTGATAGTACGGGGTTTTCTACCCAACCTCGCATCACTCCGATTTCTAAACATCGAGCATCGATTCTCTATACACATTCCAACATTCATCGTACGGGGTCAGAGTCATTCAGTAATGCCATCCTACGATAACTCGCATTCAACCAATCTTAGATATGAACATAACGCTCGTCCAACAAGCAACTTGTATAGTCTATCTCTTCAAACACGTTCGGCATGATCCACCTATCAATCCTTCCAAGCCAAGCACGCTATGACACGATTCATCGCTAAACCATAATTTCATATTCCATATTCCCTAAGTCATCATTCCAATTCACGTAATCGATCACAAGGTCGTCTGACATAGCAATATGTTCTGCCTCGATCTCACACAAGTCCGATTATCCACGGTGGACATAAAATTACCATGCAACGCTCCCGTGGAATATCATTCTCATCGAGACGTAACTCTTGTTTTGAGTCTAGACTAATTTATTCTCGATGCGTGGATAGGACCTACTCAATCCTCAAGTTTACTCAATCATCAATTGCAAGTCTAAATATCCTCGAATTTTTCTTCGCATCAAACCAACAAGTCGAAGCAATCCAAATTGCCACGTCCTGATTTTCCGAGTTTCGATCATTCCTGCGACATAAATCACCATGTCTGTGCTCACACGGAACGATCACCCCAAATCCGACGTAACGCATGTGTGAGGCTGGAGTTGCACTCGCACAAGACAAGATCATCGACGTTGGGTTATCAACGCATCCATCAAGACACAATCATTTTCATCCAACATTCATCTCAATCAAAATCCTAAGTATAGCATCCAACCGAACAATAACACTTGCACGATCGTCATTCGCCGAGTCAGGGTACCCCCGAGTTATCGCATATCAATCTTTGATACACCTCAAAACCATCGACGATATGCGTAACCTGACGATCTTCCTTTGTAACCAATTTCGAGTCGTACAAATGATGCTATCGTCCGACTGGATAATCTTCTCAACATTCAAATTCAAGTTCGATCATTATCCCTTGAATCATTCACAACATCAATTTCCTCAAACCCAAATTTACGTATTATTCATCCGTCTATCTTAAGTCATCGACCAACATTTTTCTCCAAATCATATCATTCCCTGCTAACTCAAATCATCGAGCACATTCAATCCAATCCCTAGAGTCATTGCGTAACTTCAAAATTCAACTTTTTATGCACGCTATCTTTCCATCGTGCTAACTTTCCTATACGATACACTTATCAATTTCCTTTATCAAGTCATCCGTTCGCTACACCTTAACTTTTTCTCGATTCGATTTCACCTACTCAATCATTTTGCATTTCATACTCGCACAATCCTTGATCCCGTGCACGTTCCGTGCACGTCAATTCTAGGTCGTCTAAATTAACTCGTCAAACTTCAAGACTATAACTTATTCAACGATACTCAATCTACGGCTTTACATACACGCGACACATGCTGATAGACTCATCGACACCCCGTATCCTCAATCGATCGATCGACATCCCTGAGGCTATCGCATACACCACTCAGGGATGAAGCCATTCAACAAATCCTTAGCTTATCATTCGAATCAAAATCGACTTCTTCAAATTTTTCGTTCAAACCCTTCCTCGAATTCCTAGCACACTCATCTATATCGCACCGACGTTATCGTCGCTCGATAGCACCCCTATCGATAGTCATCTCACTTTACTCAATCGAGTTCAACTCATTCTTGCTCGACACTATTCAATTCTCACACTCGACTTTTCTAAGGTCGACACAACTTTGGTGTATATGCCCAGCCCGACTTAGCCAACCGTGCTTATGCAAACCATCTTTTTATTTCTTGTCAAAAACTGTTCCCCTACGTTTTGTAAATTATTTATAATTATTGTAAGGACATCCCGTGGGACATTTAAGAGAGAGCACACCAACGATATCAACTTTGCAAAAGCAATAATTCCTAGTTTGCGGAAACAACGGAGTTAAAGAATTCAATTGATAGTCCAATGACGTAAAGCCGTGCTCTGATAACATTATGTCACGCCCCGCTCCCGTAGGAGCGATCGTCCTCGCTAAGGCATGATACCGTACGAGCCTAGATTGCACTCGTGTAAGACGGGTTCCATAACGGCCGATTTTGGCGGCTGTGACGGGGTCGTCGCACAAAAGTCCCAAGCAGAGACATTGAATAATAGCAGCAAAAATTTGAAGCCAAACACAAGTCATTCAAAAGAAGCTCTTTATTGATATTAAAACAAAGGTACCAATGGGGCACAAGGCCAAGATTATAAGTCACTCAAGCTCACACTTCTCACATTACAAGTCACTCAGCTCTCTCTCATCTCTCAAATACAAGTCTTGAGCCAGCGGATGCTTCAGAAGGCGACGTCCATACATTATGTCCTGTATAATTCTTGACTCCATGCGGCCGCATGCTTCGAATTACCAAGGAACTTCGTGCCTCGACGCATCCAAGTGAGCTCTGCGCCACGAGCTTCTACATGTGCCTGCACATAAAAACTATGTACCTGTCAGTACTCAACTGTACTGGTGGAATGAGCTCATCGCCCACCGATACAAAACCGACACGTTTATTTACTTTGTGTAACATAACCCTTTTGATTGTCTTTCTACTCTTGTCTTAGGATTATTTTAGGATCGACATCTTGGCCTATTTTGTGTCTCTAGACCATCCCATGCTTCCAACGACAACGTTAACTTATCAAGTCGTACTTGTCTTTCCGCACATAATCAGAGACGCAACTACGCGGTAGTACCTAATTCCTTGTGACTGTGCTACAAATCCATCATACGGTGCCTCGCAACTCAATATAACTTAACCATATCGCCTCCTCGTGGCCCTTGCTACTTCAATTACCAACAGACCCAATCAAGATGTGAACATAGTGTCACTTAACCAACTTGCCTTGCGGCGATTCCTGACTTAAACTCAAACAACTCAAACCCAACTTATACAACTCACATGTCAACACTTGAGACTCGACGCCACATCTCGTGCCAAAGCACGTTGCCTATGTTATAGCCATTCTTAGGCCCAAACATTTGTGTTCTAATTGTACACACATTCAACAACTCAACTCAATCCAAAGGCACACACGTGGATTGCCGCCCGTGCCGACTCATCTATATGAATTGGTCACTAACTCCTAGAGCCATCGTGGACTCCTCTAGCTTTTGTTAGACGGGTTCCCTTTCAGCGCGAGTAGCTAGCCCCGCTGCAAGTCCCCGCCTAACCCGTACCCAGCACAGCTAATTACTCGTTTCCAATTGTGACCGCAACGGTCCCGTGGCCGCCGGGTTACCGTGCAGAGAAATAACCCACCTTGTCGACAAGTCGTCCATGACCATACAAGACTCGACTCAAACTGACGTCTCACACAGTCATGTTAACTCTAGTCTTACAATCTCTTTCAGGACCAAGTTTAATACTTATCAAATCTGAGACCGCCTCGACGACCTATAGTCGTGAGCATTCTTCTTTCTTCTGAGATCGCCTCGACGACCTATAGTCGCGAGCATTCTTCTTTCTTTCCCTATCATTTCATTCAACTCAAGAACAACTATTTGAAACACTTCTCCAAACTCATTGATTCAACCGTGGCCCGTGCCTTAAAATACTAAGTTCGTGACATCGTACAACCAACTTGAACTCTATACGACACCACAGCCCAAGACATACTCTATATGACGGGCTTTGAGACCGTAAGACTATGTGGATACACCCAGCCATGGAACTCGTAGGACCGTGCTTGCTACGACTCCGATAGTCTAACATAACTTGCCTAACTTAACTTTGCCACAACTTGACGAGCAAGGGCTACGTCAAGCTTTACCTTGAAGGAACATGCCGTGCACGTGTTCGACTTCGAACGACCAAGTCATTTGGGTGCCTAGACTTATGTCACAAGCCATTCAGCGCAACTTAACTCATGGGCAGCCAAGGCTATCGTGCATGCTTTTTGAAGCATTCATGTGGGCGACGCCAATGACTTAGGCTACGTTCATAACTTTGCCAACTCAAACCAACTTTCTATCTCCCAAGCCACGGGAGAAAGGATCGAGTGTCATTTTCAAACCAGGCCGTGCACCAACTCTAAGCCGACCGTTGGACCTTTCCATATTCTAACTCAATTCGACCTGTCAAGATTATTCCCTTAGCTATGTGGATTTGTCTCTTTTATTATCAAGCCTACTTGTGCAAGTTGAAAACATACGATTTATTATGCGAAGGCAAAGATGAGGCAAGTTCACCGAAACTATCCTACTTGAGCGAGCGATCGCCTCGACCGAGCGATGTCTTCGAGCAGCCGTTGTAAGGTAAATTCCAAACGCCGTCGGCATTTTGATTCCTTCGATTGACTGAGCAGGACGGGGCACTACATGGGCTGCTCTGGATGTCGGAGCATTTGGAGGAGAAGTAGACGTTATATGTGTCTTCTTGTCTCTGTTTGTAGATATGATGATATCTCCGTGTGTCTGGATGAAGGAATGATCCTTCTATTTATAGGCAGAAGACTGGTCTACTCATGCGCGTATATATAGGATGTGCCAATACATAGGAATGCCACACGGATGATGCTATGGGGCGCATGGACGATGAGCCATGAGTTGAAGCTGAATTTTGTTTGAACTGTACTGTTGGGCAGCAGTAGAGCTGACACGTGGCACTTGTGGAGATTCGGTTGTTGCTGAGATCTTGGGTGGTTAGCACCCATTCGTAGACAGAACTGAGTCAAATGACACGTGGCACGTGTTCATGGCTCAAAGATCCCGGATTTGGTGGAGGGTGATCTGTCAGGATGCACCTAGGATCTAGAGCATGGGGCGACTTAGTCTATGACTTTTAGAGGTCACAAATAAGTCTGGGCGCATGGCTTCTGAGGTGCATACAGAGCTTCGAGTGTATGGATGTGAAGGTACATGCAAAGACTTAGCTTCTGTCATTTGGAGATCAGGAGTAAGTCGGGGGTGCAAGGATTTTGGGGCTCATGCAGACTTCTAGGCGCATGGCTGTCACGCCCCGATCCCGCAGAGTCCTTTCGTCCTCGCTTCGGACTCTTTGGGACCGTTCATCCTCGCTAAGGCGTGATACCGTGCAAGCCTAATTTGTGCTTGTACAAGGCCAAGACCTGAAGCAAGACAAGATAGACAAGATTGACAATACGCAGCGGAACGTATTACAGATAATTGAAGCAGCAGCGGACATATTTCAGAATACATGCATTAAACACAATGGTAACAAGAACATTTCTCTTTATTGATTTCATTTGAACAGATTACAAGCTCTCGATTCTCTCTGATACAATGTTACATTCTCTCATAACTTTACAGATTATAATGATCCCGTTCCCATACATTACATCCCTTTATATACAAAACCAACTCTTGCGACAGATGTCATCTCTAGGCATCTCTTCTGATTTCTGGCTCCTGAGGATGAGGCTCGGGCTATCGCTTCGGACTATTCCTTTCGATACATAGTGCACCTGCATGCAGACTGATGGTGGGTCAGTATATCAGTATACTGGTGATTGTGAACAAAGAGCTACATTTGTCTAAAATGATCACTGTTTATTTAGTGAGAAAACGTTTCTTGTGATGTGATCTTGCTACTCTTTACCTATATTTATTCCATGCATACAGAGTCAATTTACATCTCTTTTGAAAACATCTTTGAAAAGCCACAGTTCATTTCAATTCAGGCATACAAGGGACTATTCAATTCTAGCACGATGACTATTCATTTCATGTGCAGTGCGCAGCGTGTTTCATGAGCATATTCATTTCTTTGATCAAGCAACTCTTACGGACAATTATAAGCACGATATCATATCTTTTCTTTGATTCAAGACATTCTAAGGGTCAGATTACAAGCATGATATTACATCTTTTCTTTAGTGGAACATAGCACTTCTTGGTAACAGATTAATCTTTTCAAGCAATTCATATAGCAAACTCAAGAAATACATGTGTATCACTTTTCAGTGATTCTTACTATAGCCGACCGTCCATCTCTGCACAAGACAAGGATTAGCATAAACATTATAAAACCAACATTGTCATTCCTTGTTCGTCTCTGCATCGTTAGCTCTTAGCAAAACATATGATAGACACATGTTGACCGATTGGCAGGTGTGACTCTCCGGTTCAGCTCTGTACCAATCCACACCTATCTATATGATGGTCTATTGAAAAACCCAAGATTAGCCGCCGTGACTCTCTTGGGTTCAGCTCGTTGGTAAGGACTCAGATATCGGCTACCCTTTTAACATGGGTCCCTTTTACCCAGGGTGCTCATAATCTCTCCTAGGCCGAGCGGTTCCAGGCGCCTCCAGATACCACCCGAGAGACAAATTTTACTCGTGCACGAGTTGTCCGAGACCATATGCATGCTCTAGCAGGATTCTATCAGATGATACAGATTTGTGATCAGATGTACGACATGTTCTTTTCATGCCTTTGCAGATATACGACACGTTCAATTTGTGCCTTTTTTTTTATTCATGTCAACATGTATAAGTCCGTCTGTACATGTCTACAATTCTCAAGCATACTTAGCAACAGGCAATGATCAAGCATTCAATTCGATTCATTTGTCTTTTTTTATCCTATCAAGCATGACAAGCATCATATATGTTCTTATTAGCAGGCAACAAGTCTTCTTATTAGCATGCAACAATTCTTCTTAGCATACAGGTTAACTCTTTTCTTGTTCTTAGCATGGCAACATGTGAAATCTCTTACAAGCATACATACTGGTTACCGTCTTGTTATTAGCATGACAAGGTTCTCTTTATCAAGGCAACATTCATTTTTTAGCAAGGCAACATGTGAATTCTCTTAAAGCATACTCGATGATTTACCATCTTGTTATTAACAAAAGCATTCAATCAAAAACTCAAATTCTTAATAGGCGTAAGCGAATCAGCAAATGAGACTTCGTCTACTCACCCAGATTAATCGTCTTCTGTTGTAGAGCCAGCAATCTGATCTTTCTGTCTATCTAGTGCCTTCGCGGAGCAGGGCACTACATAATTACCCACCGAAAAGGAGTTTCGTCCTCGAAACTTAATGAGAAACTCACGATATCCTTAGCAGCGATAGTCCTAATCCTTCGCCATCATCTATCTATGAAATCATAATTTTGATCATATCAAGTCTCTTGTTCAATCAAGCATTTCAATCTCAATCCATTAAATCGATAAAACATGTCGGCATCAAAAAAAATATTTATGGACTTATTGTATGGAACGTTCATCTCATTGATAATATCAAGCAGGCAAGGAATTCTCAATCGGAGGAACATATACGAATTTAATTGAATCAAAATTGGCCAGAGGATCGTGTTGCTCTGATACCATTTTGTCACGCCCTGATCCTGCAGAGTCCTTTCGTCCTCGCTTCGGGCTCTTTGGGACCGTTCGTCCTCGCTAAGGCGTGATGCCGTACAAGCCTAAGTTGTGCTTGCACAAGGCCAAGACCTGAAGCAAGACAAGATTGACAATACGCAGCGGAACGTATCGCAGATAATTGAAGCAGCAGCGGACATATTTCAGAATACATGTATTGAACATAATGGTAACAAGAACATTTCTCTTTATTGATTTCATTTGAACAGATTACAAGCTCTCGATTCTCTCTGATATAATGTTACATTCTCTCAGAACTTTACAGATTATAATGATCCCGTTCCCGTACATTACATCCCTTTATATACAAAACCAACTCTTGCAACAGATGGCATCTCTTGGCATCTCTTCTGATTTCTGGCTCCTGAGGATGAGGCTCGGGCTATCGCTTCGGACTATCCTTTTTGATGCATAGTGCACCTGCATGTAGACTGATGGTGGGTCAGTATATCAGCATATTGGTGATTGTGAACAAAGAGCTACATTTGTCTGAAATGATCACTGTTCATTTAGTGAGAAAATGTTTCTTGTGATGTGATCTTGCTACTCTTTACCTATATTCATTCCATGCATACAGAGTCAGTTTACATCTCCTTTGAAAACATCTTTGAAAAGCCACAGTTTATTTCATTTCAAGCATACAATGGACTATTCAATTCTAGCACGATGACTATTCATTTCATGTGCAGTACGCAGCGTGTTTCATTAGCATATTCATTTCTTTGATCAAGCAACTCTTACGGACAATTATAAGCACGATATTATATCTTTTCTTTGATTCAAGACATTCTAAGGGTCAGATTACAAGCATGATATTACATCTTTTCTTTAGTGGAACATAGCACTTCTTGGTAACAGATTAATCTTTTCAAGCAATTCATATAGCAAACTCAAGCAATACATGTGTATCACTTTTCAGTGATTCTTACCACCGACCGTCCATCTCTGCACAAGACAAGGATTAGCATAAATATTATAAAACCAATATTGTCATTCCCTGTTTGTCTCTGCATCGTTAGCTCTTAACAAAACATATGATAGACACATGCAGACCGATTGGCAGCTGTGACTCTCCGGTTCAGCTCTGCACCAATCCACACTTATCTATATGATGGTCTATGGAAAAACCCATGATTAGCCGCTGTGACTCTCTTGGGTTCAGCTCGTCGCTAAGGACTCAGATATCGGCTACACTTTTAACACGGGTCTCTTTTACCCAGGGTGCTCATAATCTCTCCTAGGCCGAGCGGTTCCAAGCACCCACAGATACCACCCGAGAGACAAATTTTACTCGTGCACGAGTTATCCGAGACCATATGCATGCTCTAGCAGGATTCTATCAGATGATACAGATTTGTGATCAGATGTATGACATGTTCTTTTCATGCCTTTACAGATATACGACACGGTCAATTCGTGCCTTTCTTTTATTCATGTCAACATGTACAAGTCCGTCGGTACATGTCTACAATTCTCAAGCATACTTAGCAACAGGCAATGATCAAGCATTCAATTCGATTCATTTGTCTTCTTTTATCCTATCAAGCATGACAAGCATCATATCTGTTCTTATTAGCAGGCAACAAGTCTTCTTATTAGCATACAACAATTCTTCTTAGCATACAGGTTAACTCTTTTCTTGTTCTTAGCATGGCAACATGTGAAATCTCTTACAAGCATACATACTGGTTACCGTCTTGTTATTAGCATGACAAGGTTCTCTTTATCAAGGCAACATTCATTTCTTAGCAAGGCAACATGTGAATTCTCTTAAAGCATACTCGATGATTTACCATCTTGTTATTAACAAAAGTATTCAATCAAAAACTCATATTCTTAATAGGCGTAAGCGAATCAGCAAATGAGACTTCGTCTACTCATCCAGATTAATTGTCTTCTGTTGCAGAGCCAGCAATCCGATCTTTCTGTCTATCTAGTGCCTTCGCGGAGCGGGGCACTACAATGGCTGTGGAGGCGCATGCGAGTGATCGGTCAGCCTCGTCGCTAGGACAGTTGTAGCCGACAAAAGTAAGTAATGATGATGCTGACGACTGCGGCTCTTCGTTTTCTGTAAAAAGCAGCCAAGCGTTCAGTCTTCGAGGAACGTGCTGCCAACTCTGTCGTATAGCACTAAATGCTTGATGGGTGACGAGTTGAAGTGGGTGCATCAGTTTGTGCCCCATTAGGCGCATGGGTCTATGTCCTATTGGACGTAATTGTACGGAACGCATGGTGCTGACGACGCATCTGCCGTATGGCGCATCCTCATTGGCCCGTCTGTTGAGTTCTTTGAGGCGTTAATAGTTGTTTTGACTTGGCTGAATACGAAGAGACAGATTCATCGTCATTAATGTAAATTTATTACACAAAATATGAGGAGACTGCCACTTGGCGCATGGGCGAGGGTTGCCCCAGCCTATAAATAGCTTTGTGAAGAGTTTTGTTTCTCATTTCACTTTGCTTTCCTTCATGGAGATGAACTCGATCTGTCCCCTACCTTGGCAAGTTGACGATGAACTCCTTCCGAAGACGAAGATGTGCCGAGTTGGTTTATTCACCATCGACCCTATTTTCGTACAAGCCTGTGATAGTGCCTGTTGCATCCAAATATCAGGATCGTCGTGTCCCGACACAGGGTGAAGGTGCCTGTTGCATCCAAAGATCGGGACGGTTGTGCCCCAATTTTTGTTATGCTAGAAGAGCAGCAGGTCAGGGCTATCGTACCCTAATTTTTAGGCTAAAAGAGCCACTCCTCCTACTAGAGTGCCCGCATGCTGACGAGAAAGTGATTCGCTCTAACTATGTACGGGGATGCGCCTACGCTGAGATGCTGGAATGATGCACCTGGCAAGTGATGCGCCTGGTTGTAGCTTTTAGGATTTTCTTTCTCTTTGTAAAAGAATTCTCCTTAGACATGTAATAGACTTTCATATGGAAATAAAAGCCAATTTTTTTGTCTCTTTGCTTCTTTGTTGTTTTCTGCTGCGCCAAGTGTTCTGCTGAGTTTTTCGGCACATGTCAATTTGGGACGCATGAGATTTATGTCGCATAGGACCTATGGTTTTTAGATGTGCCTGAAATACCATGCTTCTACAACATGTGTCATTGCCAAAGGTGGTATACCAATACCTCAAAATAATGGGATGGTCGTATAAAACTAAGTCAACATTCATAAAATAAAAAAAAGCAACGAAAATGACTAACTCTGTCGCTTGCACCCAAGTATGACTTGAAAGCACAAATTTATATATAATAAATAAACAACAAATAAAAAAGATATGTTGAAATAAAAAAGAATACTCAGAATATATGGCAAGGTATACTTGCCTAGAGGTGGTGTAAAGAATTGACGACGTCCAATATGCGAACTCGTCAAGCCGATAGAAGCAACAAAAGTGGAACTTCCATAAACATCTCCGGATACTGAAATAGACATCACCAATATTTCTAGAACGAGCGAGCAAGCTAAAATAGGCTACCCATAAGTTCAATTTTGGACACAAAGGCAAAACTATATTTTTGGGTCAAAACGATGTCTACCATTGGATCCGCTTTGTATCAGAAAATGTCCCATATCTAAGGGTCTCTAAAGTTAACAAACTATATGTCTACAAGTACAGTTTGACGATAAAAAGTCAAAGGTATGTCCAACTTTGGATTTCGATGAGCCGATCACAATTTTTTTTGAATCGAATCTTGGAGCTCGTAAAACGGCGATACGGTCAACTATCTTAGAATCGGACCAAACTTGGGTCACAAGACCAGTGCAACGCTGGGTGCGATTTGATGATCGTGCATAAAGTAAGCAAGAAGTTTACAAAAATATCGATACATTAATTTTTGATGGATATTGTTCAAATTTGTCGCACACACTCAACCAATTCAAATACCGTCAAAGTCCACACGTGCATTGTAGTACCCATTCACTTTGGGCGGCACACTATGTAATGGGCTGGTGGTGAGTCAGACTCGGTCGGAAACTTAGATGGCTTGTTTGATTCAGTTGGGGGCTTGGTATGCTATAACGCTTTGAGGCATCAAACAAATTGATTTGGATGAACGCTATAAGAATCGTTCCAACTGCTGGATTGGCTTTTGTTGGAATAAGTCCTAGTGCAGCGAACTGCATCACGGCGAGTGAGCTCTATATAAGAGTCCTTTCGACGCAACTGGGCTGTTGTATGGTTTCTTGAAGTTTTTACTGGTTTTGATGAATGTGTTTTCGTATTGATTTTCGTATTTATTCTAAGAATTTTGAAATGAAGTATTAAAGTCTAATATAATGTTGGTGCTATTACAGGAGATCCTGTAACCAAAGCATGATCGTTGAGAAGCGCTCCTACTCTCGGCACATTCGATACTTGGTGGATGGTTCAACACCTTCTTTTCTACTCCTTCTCGCAAATGAAATTCTTGTTGCCTTGAACACGTTCAAATCAACGATGCCAAGTTAAATGCATGTTGTACCACTAAGATATAAAAAAACTTGGGATAACTGTAGCAATTTAGAATAATTTTATTATGAATTATAAGTTTTGCACTTCAAAGCAAAAAAGTTAAGGTCCTAGAAAAAAGAGAAATTGTTTCATGAATCGAATAATGAAACGTCGATTGTGGCATGGTGCCTCGGGATATTTGGTGCCCACGTGCTGCTAAATCAGAATGTACGGCTTTGAGAAAAATGAATTGTTGTATGAGTACAATGATAATATTTCTTAATTATATTGCATGTCATGCAACTGTTTATAGATTGGACAGTTCACGCACTTGCATGGTCATGGACAACTTGTGTACAAGGGTTTATTCGGGGCACCGTAACCGAATTAAGCTATGAGGAATTTAAGATTCACGTTTTGATGTGAGGCATTGCTAGACCTCTATTTGGGCTTGCAATTCAGGCTGATAGGGTACGTCATAATGCCATTTGAGAGTCCCTCGTGGTGTCATAACACTAATAACTGCATATAAGATAGTAGCATGCTCACCTATTGTCTTATATAGGTGGTAAGTATTACCTCTGTTTCATGCAGGGACGAGCACGACCGTGGTAAGAATCAATATAAATTATTATGCTTTATTGTTTCGAGAATGTTATCGATATGAACTGAAATTCATCTAGTTCTAAATAGAACTACAACTTTAAAAGCATGGCTACCTTAATAAGCAGTATCGGTTTAGACGAGTGGGTTCGTCCTGCTCACTAGTGCATTTCCATGTGTACTAATCCCCAAACCCCACAGGTGACAAGAACGTTGAGGGTGCACAGTGCTAGGCCCAAGGTGAAGTTCGAGGAGGCGTTTTATAGCTCTGCCTATTTTGAAGTATTTTGAAGTCGATTCATCTCGAACGCTTACAATGTATACAAGGGTATAAACGTATGGAACGACAAGTATTATTTTAGGTAGCTTGTCGACTGTTTTGTTTGTTTTAATCAAAAGTAGTCACAACGGCATATCCAGTGTAATTACAACTTGTACTTCGTTGGAAGCTATTAATGGAAATAACATTTTTTTTCTATACTGCGTGTTCAATACTCTACAATTTGTGAAGTTTCAACTTGATGTTTCAAAAGAATTATCAAATGCAAGTTTTTGCCTTATACGAGTGCAACTCTATACTCGTACGACATCACGCCCCAACGAGGACGATGATTTGACAGAACGATTTGTTGAATCAGAGCGTGATAAATTGGTATCAGAGCATGGTTTGATTCCTCAAATTTTTATAAAATATTTCTTTTGGATGTTGGTTGCGATTACTCGATTGAATGCTTTTCAACATATGTTGCATGAGGTATGCCCGTAGATATTTTTGAGAATACTAACAGGTTTACTCTATTTTGTAGGAATGACTAAGAACTAATCCTGTCGTGGCAAACAACAATACGATTAGTTCAGGTAGTACGGAGGGTGTTGGCCCTAGCGAAACTATGACAGGGAGACTGATGCGCCTAATGGGGGGTGCAACAACAGCAACTTCAAGCGTATATCCAAGCCCAATTTGGTGCGCAACAGAAGCAAATGGATGTCCTGACACGGACTGTGAGAACTATGGCTGCCAACACTAATACAATGATCATGGCATCTGAAAGAGAGGATGATGTCCCGGAAGAAGTCCGACCACCAACTATGAAGTCTTCTTGCATGTTCAAGGCAACTGAGTTCCGCAAAATGATCCCGCCAAAGTTCGACGACGAGCGGAGCCTGACGTGATTTTGGGTTGGCTAGCAGAGATCGAGGGCTTGTTCGATCTTCTAAACATCAAGGGGTCCAAGAGAAGCCTGTATGGGTTTGTAGCTACAATTAAGGCCTACGAATGGTGGGGAGTGAAGAAACAAGAGGTTTAGGACACCAAGATATCCTGGGAAATGTTCAAGGAAGCTTTCCTTGAGCAGTATGTAAAGGACCATTAGGCAACTCTAGAGCAGGGTGATTAGAGTTCAACAAAAATATCTATCCAATAAAAATTATTCTAAGTGAAGGCAGAGTATAACTAACATAATAAAATTGTGTATGTATATGACAAGTATGAAAAGCAGCAGAATTTAGAGAGCAAACGCAAACACTAAGATTTTATCCTGGTTTTCTTCTGAGGGGACTAGTCCAGGCCTGAGAGATTGCTTGATAGCTATGAGGAGATTAGGGATGTCATATGCCATAGAAATATAGTGGTATTGAATTTTTGTAATTAATGGACAAAGATTATGAAATATTATGACAGCATGTGTTTGATGGGGTAGTGTAACCAGAGGTTGGTAGATGTTCTTAAGGCACAATGTGATTCAATGGTGGTAAATAAATGATTGATAATTGACAAAGTTATTATAAATTTACAAACTTGAGAGAGAGAAGATATGTAAACCCCATGTCCAAAATTTCTAATTGTCTTAGGATTTTCAAATTACTAATTAAACTAAAGTTAGTAAACCCCTATAAGAAATATGGTTTAAAAGACAGTAAAATAAAAATATACATGAATTACCAATCGAACAAACAAGAGAAATAACTTGTCCTATTGACTCGTAGCAACACCACTATAAACAAAAAGTTTTTATGCTAGAATATTTTATATTAAAATATTTCAAATGTTTGCCTTAGACCATTGAACTTGCCAGCTTATTAATTGATTTACTCACTGTTTTGCCTCAATTATTTTAAATTTTGGGACTAGGTTTATATTATATTAAGATAAGTAATAATTAAATATAGAAAAATATAATATTATTTAAACTAAACCCTAAATAATCTATGTTTCAAACTTCTAAGGTCATTGGATAAACTGAGACAGTAGAATACTGAAATAAGCATAGGTAGATCATCATATATTTTTTAAATTTTATTCCCACATATCTAACCACAACTTAAATTATAAATTAAACCATTCATATTCTTGTCAATTCATATGCATATATAGAGGGAACCTCCCTGTCAAAGCCTTCCTCCCTTCCTGTATAGACTCCCCTCCATCGATCGTAAAATTTTATTTGTTCTCACACCACCATCACCAGCAAACCAAACCAGAGTCTCCTCCATCGTACTACCTTCCAAACTGCTAACACTATCCAATCCATGCTAAGGCCAAGACTCTCCTCGATCCTAATTATCTATACCACATGATCCCACCTCGTAACCGATGTGGGACTAAATTACCAACTCCATTGTCACCCCGCATTTGAGCGCTCAACCAAAAACGAGATACAGTGCAACAATCTCCACCTTATCTTATTTTTACGGACCGAGCAACCTAGCACACCCAGCTACCATTTGTTCATTCTCGCTAGCCGAACATCCTTAGCATACTCCGGCTACCTTTGCTCATTCCCGCTAACCGAACAACCATGGCACACTCCGGCTACCTTGGCTCGTTCCCGCCAACCGAGCACCTAGGAGATCCAACATATTGTCAACTCGATCCATCGGCCATAGAACCAAGCCTGACACGTTCATCCACACCACAATTGTGTGTCGGCCACAAAGCTTTGCTCTACCTTGGGCTCGTCAAACCCACCTTTGATGCCAATTCTTGTAGTTGATGCTCCTACTCCACCTTGAGAAGAGTCGTATAATTTAATTATACACATGAACATTTCTCACCATCTGTCTCGAACCAATTAGAGCCGCCCAAACTAGCTCCATAACCATGGGCTCTGATACCACTTATTGGAAACGCGGTGTGACCCAAACTGGAGTTGGCCCATGAAGTGCGATATTAAATTGAGCCCATATGCCTTAAAAGAGCATTCTTATTTAATGCGTAAACCAATCTCAATTATCTACACCACATGATCCCACCTCCTAACCGATGTAGGACTAAATTACCAACTCCATTGTCACCCCTATTTGAGTGCTCAACCAAAAACGAGATACAATCCAACAGTGTGATTGTACCAATATGCCCTCTCCTTGTTGGTAGACTCATAGGCTAGACCCCACTGTGGATTGCTGATAGCCTATTCTTCAACTTCCTCCACTAGAACCCTCGTCGTACGACCAATGGCCTCCCGTGAGCAGTGTTGGGAACGAAGCGCAAAAATCATTCCCTCAAACCAGAAAGTCCTACGAGAGAACCGAGCAAAAGCACACAAACCAAAAATGCCAAACACAATCGCAGGCACAAAGATTTTTGACGTGGAAAATCCTTGCAGGAAAAAAACTACGGGATGATAGGAGTCCAACCCTGAAAAACCTCCACTAATGGAATAAAGAGAATACGCCCTCCACAAGCTCCTTCCGATCCAACACAGATCACCACAACTCATTTGAAAGAAAAATATTTAATTACGGACTCCGAAGAACAAGAGATGTCAAAAAATTATTAGGAAGCGATCTCTCCTTCACAATAGTCATCAATCCTCTCTCTCTCTCAAAGATTATAAAACACTCTTGTTTTCTTTTTGAGATGATTTTCAACTAGCATGCATCATCCTTTTATAAGCCCTTGGTAATCTATACATGGAAGGCCAATATATATGAAAACTTTCAATATACATCAATCATATATTTAATGGAAATCCAATCATAATTGGCTTGCCATAATTGGAAGTCCAATTATATGGAAAGCTACTATATGAAGGATCCAACCATAAATATATGATCAAAGTAAATATAGAAATCCAATCATATATTTTCTTACCATATATGTTCCAAAATAGGATCGATGCACTCCCCGAGCTTCTCCGACACACGGATGGCGCTCGTCGCACTCCAGGATATTCTCCACATAGGTTGGAAACCCCACCCACTCCAATAAACCTCCCCCTTCACAACTAGGTGGAGGAACTCGTCATCCCGACGATCCGCCTGCAGTACTCAAACTTTCTCCTTGATAGAACATTCGTGAGTATGTCTGCTCCATTGTCATCAATATGGACCTTCTCAAGCGTCGCGTCCTTCTTCTCAACCACATCCCGTATCCAATGATACCGAGTCTCAATGTACTTGGATCGACTATAAAATGTTTGGTTCTTCACAAGGTGAATGGCACTCTGGCAATCGCAAAGCAAAGTATACTGCTCTTTCTTTCGCCCCACTTTCTGCCATAACTTTTTCAACCCTAGCAACTCCTTGTAAGCCTCCATCGCCACAATGTACTCTGCCTCTGTCATCAATAAGGTAACACACTTCTGCAACTGTGACTACCACGATACTGCTCCACCAGCAAACATTATCACATAACCCGAAGTCGATCGCCTCGTGTCAACATTTCTAGTCATATCAGCGTCAGTATACCCGACCAGTTTTGGATCGTCATCGCCAAAGGAAAGTCTCCAATCAACAGTGCCTTGAAGGTATCGTAGGATCCACTTGACCGTACTTTAATGTACCCTTCCAGGATTGGAAAGATACCTACTAACTGTGCCAACTGTGTGGGTGATGTCTGGCCTCGTACACACCATAGCATACATAGGAATCTCCATAGCTGAAGCATATGGAACCCGCTCCATATCTTCCTTCTCGTCCTCGGTAGATGGACACTCCTCCTTAGTGAACTTAAAGTGAGATGCAAGGGTGTTACTCACTTTCTTCGACCCGTCCATCATGAAACGCTGAAGTATCCAGTGAATGTACTTCTTTTGGGACAGGTGTAGCATCTTGGACTCTCTTTCTCGGCTGATCTCCATCCAAGAATAGTCTTCGATGTGCCCAAATCCTTCATAGAGAAGGCCGCGCCCAGTTGGCGCTTCAACTCTGCTATCCTAGTGGCATTATGACCCACCAGTAGCATATCATCAACATAGAGCAGTAAAATGATAAAATCATCCTCGATAAAGTACCTCACAAGTACACAGTAATCCAACGTCGTCTGTGCATAACCATGCTCCCCCATAAATGATTCGAACTTTTTGTACCACTGCCTTGGATCCTTCTTCAGACCATACAAGGTCTTCCACAACCGGCAGACCAAGTATGACTTGTCCTTCTCACAAAATCTCTTTGGCTGCTCCATGTACAACTCTTCAAGATCACCATAGATGAATGTCGTCTTCACGTCCATCTGCTCGACTTCCAAATCGAAACTAGCACCACTCGAATAGACGATTGTTTGACGACATGCGAAAAGATCTCATCATAATCTATGCCCTTCCGCTGACCATAGCCTTTAACTACCAGCCTTGCTTTGTATCGAGGGCAAGTAGCATCATCTGTCTGCTTCACTCTAAACATCCATCAATTTCTTAAAGCTTTCATGCCCTTTGGCAATCGCACTAGATCATAAGTGGAGTTGGCTTGTAAGGAACTCATCTTCTCCTGCATAGCCTCCATCTTTCCTGCCTGCGTTCATCATCTATAGCCTCTGCGAAACTTTCGGGATCTCTTCCGTCAGTCAATAGCACATACTCATCTGGTGAGTATCTCGTAGATGGTCGATGCTCTCTGTCGCACCTCCTCAATGGAACCACTGGTGCTGGCTGTATATCAACAGCCTCCTCCTATTCAGGAACTACCTCCCCGGCATACTCATCCTCTAGAGGGTTACCTTGACTAACATCAGCAGGCTGATGATCAAGGTTGGGAGCAACTCCATGTATTGGCTCCCCCATAACTGGATCCTCTGCAATGTCCTCTGGAAACTGCTCGAAGCAAAATGACTCTAACTCATGCAATTCCTCAGCCTCAGAAGGCATCTCAGAATCCCGAATGTTGGTCATGGTCTGATCCTCGATGAATACCACGTCCTTGCTTCTGTAGAGCTTTCTTCCCAAGGGGTCGTAGAGTTTATAGCCAAACTCATCCCGATCGTAGCCGACAAAGATGCATCGTCTCGTCTTCGGCTCAAGCTTGGATCTCTCGTCCTTCGGTACATGCACGAAGGCCTTACAACCAAACACTCGCAGGTGGTTGTATGATGGCTCTTTGTCGTACCATACTTTATCAGGCACATCACCCTACAAATAAGCACTATGAGATAAATTAATAACATAAGCAGCTGTGTAAAGTTGTTACGACCACATTTTTAGCTTGAGGGTATTTTGGTCATTTTTGACTTTTTGTGAAATTGAATTTTTATTAATTAAATATGTGCTAATTATTTAATTGAGCCTTAACCTAGAAGTTAACCTAATCTATATATGACCATGAGGTTAGATATTTGATTAGAACATTCCTACTAAGTGCCAAGATTACTAATATCTAGATATTTGCTAGTAAGATATTTCTAGAGAGATATTTTAGAAGGAAACCCTAGAAATTGGTTGGGCCTTTAAATTAAGCTTTGTTTTCATTGTTAGAAGCCCATAGCCACCATTCTACAATGCCCTAACCCTAACCTAACTATCTTGGACGGCCACCATAGGACCCCCCCATAAGTATCAACACTTGTTCATCTTGCCTCTTTTTAATACCTACATCAAACCCTAAATTAGTTCTTCCCCAATTTCTCCCCCTTTATCCAAATTGATCCCAAATTGTGCCTAAACTCTTGCATCATCATCCCCAACAGTAGAGAAGGCTAGTGGAGGCTTGCTAGCAAGATTTTTGGAGCTTTGGACCATAGCAAATTGGAAGGGAGACCTCATTCTAGGCTTGTTCATTGAGATTTACTCTCAATAGGTAAAGCCCTTCATATTCCTATTTTCTTTCCATAGATGCATTTATTTAGGTATACCCTAGCTGTAGACCAAGTTTGGTAGGAATTGGAGTCCATTTGATATGTGTATCGGACACGTATTGGTGTCCTGTTTAAAGTATTTTATGAAATGCTTGTGTGAAACTTTTCATTGTGTTTTCTGAAATAAATTATATGTTTGGATAGCCCTTGGCATGCTGACCACAGATCCCTAACTCTGAGCACGATTTAGATTCATGTCCGTGTCCAAAATGGACACGAACGTGCTGTACGAGGCCTCGCGTGCGTGTCCTGCTGCTGCACGTTGATTGCTCGTAGGACAGGCCACGTGGGTGTGTGCCACTTGGTATGGACGTGGGGGCAGTGACTGATGTGTCACCCTCCAAGTCTTGTGACCTATCGTATCGTGTCGGACACGAATTCGAACGTGCATTGGATTTGCACTGTTCTGTGTACAGCGTGTTTCGATCGCTGATACTCATTTTGTGTCCCGTCTAGACATGTTTTGGATGCATGGCGAAGTGTCGAGTGGCTAGCCCTATACCTAGGCTAGGTGTGGATAAGAGTACGTGGCTCCACATGTCTTGTGTCGTGTCCACGAAAGCTGGAACACGCCGCACGAGCCACTGTACTGCACAGTTTACTGATACTCGACAGTTTAAGTATTTTGGACACCTCATGTCCAGTTTTCTGGACACGTAGACACCCCTGACACGTGCACATATGTGTGACACCTCTGTACACACTTTTCCCTAATTTTAAGTAATTATATACATGTATATTTGGATGTATCATAGTATTTACATATATATATATATATATATATATATATATATATATATATATATATGTTTCCTTTGTATATTAACTGTTCATTGAAAACTGAGATTGTATATTTAAATGCAAAACTGAGTTTTGGGGTTTATTAAAAACTGAGAATATGGGTTTCGGTTAAGCTTGACTGTATAGGTAATACTGAAGTGAGATGTTGGTACTTTGAACTAAAACTGAGATTCACTTTGTGTACACACACACACACACACACTCACCTCTCTTTATGTACACACTCACTCACACATGTAACTGCTATACACACACACACCCTTCTCTGTGTGTGTGTGTGTGTGTGTATATATATATATATATATATATATATATATATATATATATATATATATATATATATATATATATATGAGGAAGGATCAAGATCCCTACACTTTTTGTATCCCCATGCATCCCCCCTATTTGCACCGTTGGATGGTGGTTTAAGTCATCTAATATTAACCGTTGATTTACTAATGGTTAAGATTAAATGACTTAAAGCACATCCAACGGATGTGAACATGGGGATACAAAAATTGTGGGGATGCCTATCCTTCCTCTCTCTCTCTCTCTCTCTCTCTCTCTCTCTCTATATATATATATATATATATATATATATATATATATATATTTATTTATTTTATATATATATATATATATATATATATAAAATAAATAAATATATATATATATATATATATATATATATATATATATATATATATATATATTTTATATATGTATAATATATATATATATATATATATATATATATATATATATATATAGAGAGAGAGAGAGAGAGAGATAAAGAGAGAGAGGGGGGGGGGAGGGCAGCATATATATAACACAATCATAACTTTATACGTATATATATATATATATTTTATATATATATATATATATATTTTATATATGTATATATATATATATATATATATAGATATATATATATATAAATATATATATATATATATATAAATATATATATATATTGCTATATATGTATTGTATATATATGCATGTATATAGCTAATGTGATGTATTGTGGCTATACCATTATGTATAACTATATTGATGTATATAAATTGATAGTGGTTGTTGTAGTTGAGTGTAATATATATAGTGTATATACTTGATGTGATATATACAGATTTGTGCCTATATTGATACTTGTATTCATAGGCTTTAGCATGGTATGACCTAGACTTTGATTTAGACCTAGAATTGACTAACCTAGACTAGTTAACCATTGTTAACCAAACCCTAGATAGTTTGACCCCAGTTGACTATAGTTGACCTAGTTTGACTGTATAGTTGACCAGAGTTGACCAAGAGTTAACTTTGGCCTAGCTTGACCTAGATTCATATAGAATGTATTGCAAACTTTATTTTTACCATTGTGGATACATTGTGACTTGTATTGCTCTAAATAGGACTCAGTTACTCTAATTTGGACATCTATTCTCATCGGACATTCAGGATATCAGGCGAGTACATTCTCTGATCGTTTCATGCTTGCTATAACTTATATTCATGCTCTAGATTACTTTACTTGATGCTGACACTTGTTATCACAGATTAGTACTATATGGATCTTTTATGCGATGTTATCCCCTCATCGGATACATCGGGTATTTCATGTTCATGTACTTTATCATGAGCATCGTGTACTCCGTGTATTCGTGTTATTCATATATAAATCTTGTGCTCTCGTGTACTCTCATGTGCTCACATGATCTTTGTGTACAAATTAAACTTCGTGTATAATAACATAACTTGAATGGATCCTTGTGTATTGATTAGGGACGGGAGAGTAGAAGTGGTTTTGTGATCATTCTTGTAGTTTATTCGTGTATAACCTCTGTAGATTATTCATGTATAATATCGTGTCATTTACATAACCATATTATGCTCTGAATCACCAGTCACTTTCAGTACTTACTTATCATACAAATATTTTCAGTTTACCATCTCTCTTTTATTTTTCATGTACATCTTCTTACAGTTCATGTATCTTACTTTGTTGCTTGCTTTACATTTTTTGTCATGATATGAACTGCGTGAAATGTATTATGCATGTTCCTTTCCTGACTGGACCTGTTGAAAATATTACAGATGACACCGAGGAGTTCTGCCCTACGTTTTATAGAGCAGCCTTAGATGACACTTGCGAGCTGGACTCTCAGGAGGACGTAGCTCTAGCTGAGGATATCACCCCTACTGCTTAGACTAGTTAGCTAGACTGTCTACTTTATTTGTTGTCTTGTCTTTGCATTGACATTTGAGATGTATTATTTTTGGATGATGTTGTGTCGTATAGACACTTAGACTTATTTCCTTCTGTTTTTATGTTCTCTATTTGAGATTTCATATCTATCATATCGTGCTACTTCTACCTTAGAATTGTGATTGAGATGTACCTTCTATATTGTCCTTCGATTGCAGAGTATATCTTGTGCAGTTATACTTATGTTGTGTTAGATGTATGTGACCTAGGACAGCGTTCTACCGCCGATACTATGGCATAGGCTAGACGTACCCACTTCTCGTGCCCCTACACTGGGTGCGGATCGTGACACATTTTTAGTGGTGGCCCGTATAGGTCTAGTTTTTGGAGTGGTATTCGAACTAGAGTATCACTACAGCCTGCAGTAGGATATAGGATATAGTTTTGAGGTACTCAATCACATTTAGGAAAAACTTTTATCTAAATTCCTGCCATTTAAACGTTTGCTGATAATTGTTTTTCGTTGAAATAACTATCCCCCTTTGATTATATCGCTTCTTTCTCAGCATTGATTTCCTTGTTTGATCTGTCTCCAAGATGGTGATTGAGACACGATCGCATCGTCCCAGCATGGGAGGTACTTCAGAGAGGTCTTCCACCTCTCGCCCGGTTCAGCCGGGACCTGAAACAGCAGCTCCCCTGGTACCTACTCATGTCAGAGTTTCTGCAGCATTCGGGGGTATACCTCCACCTGTTCGGAGGTCGACCCCGGATATCCCAGATGTGTTGCAGCAGCAGTAGCCACCTGCAGGATTGGTTGACGCTGCACACCTCTTTTCCTTCGTAGAGCGGATCTTGGAGTCACATCAGCAGCAGGAGCAGCGCCAGACTGCTGATTTCCTTCAGGGCATAGATGAGGCCCACCAGCTGGTCAGGACGACCGTGGTGCAGGTTAATGTACAACTGTAGGAAGGCTAGATCCAACAATATCAGCAGCGGACGCCAGGCATCCAGGAGTTCCAAAAGATGCATCCTAGGGACTTTCGAGGCACAGAGGGGATCTTATATGCCGATGATTGGATCGAGCATTTCGAGGAGATATTCCGGCTGGCGGAGATACCAACCCGACTTCAGATCGAGACGGCATGCATCTAGATGCAGGACTTGGCCCACACTTGGTATCATACGGACCCTAGAGTGGGTACCGAGGGATAGACTTGGGCAGCCTTCAAGAAGCTGTTCATGAAGAAGTTCTTGTAGTGCCCCGTCCCGATCAGTCAATTGGAGGAATCGAAACGTTGATGGCGTTCGGACTTAGCCTTGCAACGGCTGCTCGAAGACATCGCTCGGTCGAGGCGACCGCTCGCTCAGGTGGGGTAGTTTCGGTGAACTTGCCTCATCTTTGCCTTCACATAATAAATTGCATATTTTCAACTTGCACAAGTAGGCTTGATAATAAAAGAGACGAATCCACATAGCTAAAGGGAATAATCCCGAAGGGTCGAATTTAGTTAGAATATGGAAAGGTCCAACGGTTGGCTTAGAGTTGGTGCACGGCGTGCTTTGAAAATGATACTCGATCCTTCGTCCCGTGGCTTGGGAGAAGGAAAGTTAGTCGAGTAGACGAAGTTATGAACGTAGCCTAAGTCATAGGCGTCGCCCGCATAAATGCTTCATAAAGCATGTACGGTCCTATCGTCCAAGGCTTGGCATAGCCTTGGCTCGCCCCATGAGTTAAGTTGTGTTGCACGGCTTATGATATAAGTCTAGGCACCCAAATGACTTGGTCATTCAGAAGTCGAACGCATGCGCGGCACATTTCCGCAATGCGAGGCTTGACGCAGCCTTTGCTCGTCGAGTTGTTGTGCGTTTAAGTCAGGCAAGTTATGTTAGGCTATCGGTGTAGTAGCAAGCACGGTAACCACATAATCTTACGGTCTCAAGGCCCGTCATATAAAGTATGACTTGGGCGATGGCGTCGCATAGAACGCAAGTCAGTTTAAGGTACGATGTACGGACTTAGCATTTAAGGCATGAACTACGGTTGATTTAATAAGTTTTGGAGAAAGGACTATCGAATAGGCATTCATGAGTTGAATGGAATGATTTGGTAATAAGAAAAGAATGCTCGCGACCGTGGGTCGTCGAGGGGTCTCAAGGATAGAAGTCTTGAACTTGGTTTTGAAAGAGATGATGGTAACACTGGAAAAAGAATGACTGTGTGAGACGTCAGTTCGAGTCGAGTCTTGCATGGTCATTGGACAACTTGTCGACAAGAAGGAGTTTCCACGAGCGGTAACCCTGGGCGCCATAGGACCGCGTCATTCCGGAGGGAAACAGGTATAGCCGTAGCTGGACGAACCGCTCGGGTTATTCGGGAACTTTCAACGGGGCTATCTACTTACGTTAAAAGGGTCGCCTAATAGCAAGGCTATAGTCTAAGATAGCTTGTGATGTTAGTGACCAATTCATATAGATGGGTCGGCACGGGCGGCAAATCCGCGTGTGTGCCTTTGGTTTGAGTCAGTTGAATGTGTGTCTAGTTAGAACACAGTATTTGGGCCTAAGATTTGGCATCAACGTAGGTGACGTGCTTCGGCACGAGATGTGGCGTCGAGTCTTAAGTTATCGGCATTTAAGGTGCATAAGTTGGATTTGAGTTGTCTTGAGTTTAAGTCAGGAAACGCCGCAAGGCAAAGTTGGTCGAGTGACTCTTAGTTCACATGTCTTGATTTGGGGTCTGTCGGTGATCGAAGTAGAAAGGGCCACGAGGCGGCGATATGATTGAGTCTCATTAAGTTGCGAGGCATGGCCTCAACAAGGACTTATAGCACGGTCACACGGGAAAGGAGTCTTATCGCGTAGTTACGTCTCTGATTATGGGCCGTAAGGCAAGCACGACTTGATAGGTTAACATTGTTGAGTTGACGTTGTTGTTGCAAGCACGGGATGGTCTAGAGACACAAAATAGGCCGAGGCATCGATTCTAAAATAATCCTAAGGCAAGAGTAGAAAGACAATCTAAAGGGACTATGTTGCACGAAGTAAATCAAACGTGTTGGTTTTGTATGGGTGGGCGAGGAGCTCATTCCACCAGCATAGTTGAGTACTGACACCCATATAGTTTTCATGTGCAGGCACAGGTAGAAGCTCATGACGCGGAGCTCGCTTGGATGCGTCGAGGCACGGAGTTCCTTGGCGATTCGAAGCGTGCGGCCGCATGGAGTCAAGACTTATACGGGACATAATGTATGGACGTCGCCTTCCGAAGCATCCACTGGCTCAGGACATGTATTGAAAGATGAGAGAGAGCTGAGTGATTTGTAATGTGAGCTTGAGTGAGCTTGAGAGAGTTGTAATCTTGGCCTTGCGCCCCATTGTAACCTTTGTTTCAATATTAATAAAATAGTGTTTTGCAATAACTTGTGTTTTGCTTCAAATTCTGCTACTATTATTCAATGTCTCTGCTTGGGACTTCCGTGCGACGACCCCGTCGCAGTCGCTGAAATCGGCCGTTATGGAACCCGCCTTGCACGAGCGTAACCTAGGCTCGTACGGCATCATGCCTTAGCGAGGACGATCGCTCCTACGGGAGCGGGGCGTGACAGTTCTTTCCAGATGTAGCACTGGAAGGCATAGAGCAGCAGTTCGAGAGTCTGGTTCAGGGGAACCAGACAGTCGAGGAGTATGCTGGAGAGTTATGTCGGTTTAGCAGATTTATTGAGGATCTGAGCGAGACGCCGAAGGCGAGGAAGTTCCACAGAGGTTTGATCAGGGAGGTCCGATCCTTGACCAAGAGTGACCGGGAAGCTACTTTCGCGAAGATCCTAGCAGGAGCTATGACAGCAGATAATGACCTAGGGCAGAAGCTGAAGAGAGGTCGGGACTTTCACAAAGCCAGTAGCAGCGGAGGTCCGACCAAGAGGTCGTACTTCCAGCAGCAGCACCAGCAGAGGCAGTTCCAGCAGCATCCTCAAGGACAGGGCCGGGCACCTTTTCAGCAGGTACAACAGCAGCAGGCCCCCAGGCACCAGTAGACCACCAGTTGCACCTTCTACAAGAAGCCAGGGCACGGATGGAACGACTGCAGAAAGAGGTTGGAAAGGTGCCTGATGTGTGGTTCGTCGGACCACCAGATGAGAGACTGTCCCATAACGATGATTCGTCCGGCACTAGGATAAGGAGGAACTAAGGCTCCAGTGGGCCAGCAGAAGGGACCACCGTTGCAGACACAGCAGCAGAGGTTCATCCAGCACCAGCAGCAGGCCAGGGGAGGCCAGTACGGGTGAGCTTTCGTCATGGCAGCTGAGGATGCAGAGGCTATTGGAGAGCTGATTGCAGGTTATGTTCTTCTCGACTCATTTTTCGCTTTCGCATTGTTTGATTCTGGGGCTTCCCATAGCTTTGTGTCAGTATCTTTTGCTATTAGACACCATCTTGCTTTTGAATCGTTGCCTAGGACTTGCAAGATCATGACCGGGGGTGGCATCATCCTCGTCAGTGATATTTGTAAGGATTGGAGAGTAGTTTTGGAAGGCCGAGAACTGGATGTGAGTCTGCTCGTAATGCCACTACCGGACTATGATATGGTACTTGGGATGGATTGGTTGAGCAGGCACCATGCCAGTATAAATTGTCGCGATGGCAGAGTTCTTTTCCGTCCGCCAGAAGAGCCAGAGTTCAAGTTCGCCAGGACTAGCACCGGACAGAGATGTTGAGTTCTCTATAGACTTAGTGCCCGGCGCAGAGCCGATATATCAGTACGTCTATAGGGTGAACAACAGCAAGTTGGTGGAGTTGAAGAAATAGGTAGATGAGTTCGAGTTCGAGGGCTTCATCCGATCTAGTTCTTTACCATAGGATACACCGATAATTTTTGTACTGAAGAAGGACGGGACGATACGGATGTGTATCGACTACAGGACACTCAACAACCTTACGATCAAGAACAAGTACCCACTATCGTAGATCGATGATCTCTTTGATCAGTTGAGCGGAGCTAGGGTATTCTCGAAGATTGATCTGAGGTCAAACTACCATCAGGTGAAGGTGAAGAGGGAGGATATCCCGAAGACAGCATTCAGGACACGGTATGGCCAGTTCAAGTTTGTGGTGATGTCGTTTGGGTTGACTAACGCCCCGGCAGTATTTATGAACCTGATGAACAAGTTGTTCCACCAGTACTTGGACAAGTTCGTGGTGGTGTTCATCGATGATATCTTGTTGTACTCGAAGACTGTAACGGAGCATGAGGAGCATTTGAGAGTAGTTCTGGAGACTCTCAGGAAGGAAGAGCTTTATGACAAGCTCTCGAAGTATGAGTTCTTCCTGGATCGGGTTGATTTTCTAGGTCATATGGTGACTGGAGATAGGATTTCAGTTGACCCGAGGAAGATCACGGCAGTTGAGGCGTGGACAGCACCGAGTTCAGTTGCGGAGATCAGGAGCTTCCTGGGATTGGCAGGCTACTACAGGAGGTTCGTCCATGATTTCTATCGGGTTGCAGAGCCATTGACTAAGCTAACAAGAAAGGACGCAGAGTTTATCTGATCGGAGGAGTGTCAGGTCGCTTTTGATGAGTTGAAAAAACTGTTGATGACAGCTCCGATTTTGATATTGCCATCAGGATCAGGCGGGTTCACTATCTACAGTGACGCCTCGGAAAAGGATTTGGGTTGTGACTTGTAGCAGCATAGGAAGGTAATTGCCTATGCTTTCAAGCAGTTATGTCCGCATGAAAAGAACTACCCTACCCACGACTTGGAGTTGGCGACAGTTATTTTTGTCTTGAAGTTATGGAAATACTATTTATACGGAGAGCGAGTGGAGATTTTTACAGACCACAAGAGCTTGAAGTATGTGTTTACACAGAAGAAGCTCGACATGAGACAGCGTAGATGGTTGGAGTTGATGAAGGACTTCGACATTTTACTATAGTATCATCCAGGAAAAGCCAACGTGGTTGCCGATGCTTTGTGCAAATATCCGACAACCATGTGTTTGACGGTAGATCGTTACTTGCTAGCAGATCTGGAGAGCCTGGGGATCGAGGTGCTAGTGCCAGGAGTGGAGGTACAGATATGAGGTCTGCAGATTCAGTCAGACTTGATTGAGAGGATCAAGTCGACTCAGTTCGACGATGTTCCTCTACGGTGCATCCGAGAGCAGGCTCGAGTAGGATTGGTGGATGAGGAGTTCACTATTCCATAGGATGGCACATTAAGGCACGGTTCCAGACTGTGTGTACCCAGCTGAGAGCTTCAGGAGCAGGTTATGCAGGAGGCCCATCGATCTCAGTACTCTATGCATCCAGGTGCCAACAAGATGTATAGGGATCTGAGGGAGCATGTATGGTGGTTTGGAATGAAGCGGAAGGTAGCACACTTTGTCGCTAGATGTTTGGTCTGCCAGTAGGTGAAGGCAGAGAGGCAGAGGCCAGGAGGTTTGTTATAGCTGTTGCCCATTCCGGAGTGGAAGTAGGAACACATTACGATGGACTTTGTTTCGGGATTACCGCGTACGCCAGGAGGAAAAGATGCTATTTGGGTCATCGTAGACAGGTTGACCAAATCAACTCACTTTTTGCCATTTAAAGTGGGTTTGTCTACTGAGAAGCTAGCAGAGATGTATATGCGACAAATTGTCAGGATTCATGAAGTTCCGATGAACATTGTCTCGGATCGGGATAGTCACTTTACTTCCCATTTTTGGCGGAGTCTGCATATTAGCTTGGGCACTCAGCTCAAGTTTAGTACTGCATACCACCCTCAGACGGACGGACAATCAGAGAGGACTATTCAGACACTCGAGGGCATGCTGCAGACTTGTGTCATGGACTTGGAGAATCCTGGAAGGATCATCTGTACTTGGTGGAGTTTGTATACAATAATAATTTCTAGGCCAGCATTAAGATGTCACCATTCGAGGTGTTGTACGGGCATAGATGTCGTACACCCGTATCTTGGGATGACGTCGGAGAGCAAACTTTATTGGGACCTGAGATGGTTATGGATGCAGCCGAGAAGGTGAAGCTCATCAGGGATCGACTTCGCGTAGCGCAGGACAGACATCGGCATTGGGCCGATAGCCACCGCAGACCTTTGGAGTTTGAGGTACAGCTTAAAGATATTATTAGAATTAGGATTGGTTTGTTTTATGATTTGTTTGATTATTATAGTTAATTTGAGACCTTGCTTGTTGTTAGGTTGAAGATCTAGTTTTCTTAAGGATATTACCGACACACGGTACTATATGCTTTGGTGGAGGTAGAAAGCTTAGCTCGCGCTTCATCTGACCTTTCGTTATCAGCGGGAGAGTCGGTGACGTGTTATACAAGCTAGACTTGCCACCTGCATTAGAGGGAGTCGACAACGTATTTTACGTGTCGCAGTTGAGACGGTACGTGGCAGACCCTAGCCATGTACTCGATCATTCCGTGATCGAGGTGGACCTACTCTTAGCGATCAAAAATAGCCTGTAGAGATTCTGGATCGATGAGAGAAGATACTGAGGAACCAGACGATACACTTGGTTCGCGTCGCATGGAGGCATCATTCTCCAGAAGAGTCTACCTAGGAGAGGGAGGATGAGATGCGCGAGCGATACCCTTATCTTTTTGGACCGTGAGGCATGATTTTATATCCTTCTCATCAGTTTAGTTTCACCTTTCAATTTCGAGGGCAAAATTATTTTAAGGAGGGTGGACTTGTCACTACCACATTTTTAGCTTGAGGGTATTTTGATCATTTTTGACTTTTTATGAAATTAAATTTTTATTAATTAAATATGTGCTAATTATTTAATTGAGCCTTAACCTAGAAGTTAACCTAATCTAGATATGACCATGAGGTTAGATATTTGATTATAACATTCCTACTAAGTGCCAAGATTACTAATATCTAGATATTTGCTAGTGAGATATTTTTAGAGAGATATTTTAGAAGGAAACCCTAGAAATTGGTTGGTCCTTTGAATTAAGCTTTGTTTTTATTGTTAGAAACCCATAGACACCATTCCATAATGCCCTAATCCTAACCTAACTATCTTGGCCGGCTACCATAGGATCCCTCCCTTAAGTATCAACACTTGTTCATCTTGCCTCTTTTTAATACCTACATCAAACCCTAAATTAGTTCTTCCCCAATTTCTCTCCCTTTATCCAAATTGATCCCAAATTGAGCCTAGACTCTTGCATCATCA